>CABHPQ010133879.1:0-20158 GCA_902168405.1 Peromyscus aztecus
AACTCGAGTTCAGGGACCAACCCTGCCTGGTTGCATCCTACCAGATGGAAAAAGGGTCACCACATACAGAGAATGGGGCTGTAGCGAGTGCCTGAGTGGGGTGCAGCACGTCTGAGTGGGGCTGTAGCGAGTGCCTGAAAGACCCGGTTTCCTTCTTCATTCTCCAATAAACAGAAAGCTTTCATTGCCAGGCTCGCCCCCTGCTGGTCGGTGTGTCACAGCATTATTCAGGAAATTCTCTTGAGGATCAATCTGAAAGTTCCCCAAGTTTATCAAATTGAAAAAGAATATTCCAGAATGAACATAACATTGACTAATAGAAGTCTATATCAAATCTTTTCAGCTATGCAACTTTTAATTGAATATGAAGGAGAGACCCTTCACTGAGAAAAAAATAACAATAGATGAATTTTAAAAGTAACCATTTGGGTTATTTCAGATTAACCACAAATGGAGTAAAATCAAATCTGTAAACAAAATGAATGACTGAGGGAGACAGAGACAGAGAGAGGCTGAGACTGATTGGTACTCCATAAAACCTAAATAAAAGGAACCACTTAAAAAACGAAAATTTCACGAGCCTGGAATGAAGGCCGGAGTGGTAGCTTCTAATTTCACAGGTGTGTGCATCATGGACTCTTGTGCAGAACAGTGCAATGGCATGCGTGTGCAAGCACCACATCACGCCCAGTGGTGGTATTTCCAGTACATTCAGGCCCAGACCTTTCCTCCCATGACTGGCCACATACTTGTGTGTGTTCTGTCTAGACATTCTTCTCATAATTGGGAAACACTTTCATCAGATCTAAACAAATTAACCTTAACTTAACCCAGAAACTCTCCTCACTAGTTACAGTGGGTCCTAAGCCTGGAAAACACATTACAATAAGAAGCCACAACCTCTACAACTAGGCATGAACTAGACTAAGTCACTGTGGAGTGCAAGGGCCTGGGGTGTGAGTGGCTTGGCCTTGGTGAGGCTCTGGGTTCAGAGCCCAGCTTCAGAGCAGCAATGCAGGAACAGGGGGAATGGTTCTCACTTTTGGTTTACAAACAAAAGCAGAGAACTGAATTTTCCCCATCTTTCAAATAAATGGCTTAGCACTTAAGGTGCAGTAGGCCGAGGAGAGGAACTTGGCTGACACTTTTCAGAGCCTGCTTGTTTTTGGATGGAAACTGCAGCAGTTGAACAAACACATGGGAATTCACCATCCATACCAAGGGGCTAGAAGAATTTACATTCCTCTGTGCAATAACAACTATGCTCTTTTGCTATTCAGCAGAGCTCACATGGAGTCTCCGGGACATTAACTGCAAATGAAAATAACCAGAATGATCAAAGTTAGAATGCTTGTTTCCTAGGGCTTCTGTGTCCAGATGTAAGTGATGTAACTTAGAGCAGATCTGAGGACTGCTCTGCTTTGGAGGGCAGATGTCCAGAGGAGCAGGAGTAGTCTGACAGTCACTGATGCTCCTTGCCTTGTGCTGTGACCCTTCCATCTCTCCCCTATCAAGACATGCCATCCTTCCCATGTAGACCCTTTGCTCCTATTTCTAAAAGGTCATACTCTTCAAGGTCCCATCCTAATAAACATGTCTTAACTTGATGACACCAATACCAACCCTATTTCCCAAGGGCAGCCACTTCAACATCTTTTGAGGTGACATTTCTACCAGTAGTATGCCTCTAATGGGGTGCCTAAGGGAGTTCAAAGGCCAGACACACTCCTTTCTGACACGATCTGGCCAAGCCCTCCCGGGTCTTCCACTTTCCCTTCTCATAGCTGCATTAACTTCTGGTGGCTTTCTTGGTTTCTTTGTTCTTCTTTGTTTTCCTTTGACAGCACAGGGGACCAAACCCAGGGCCTCTCACATGCCAGGCAAGAGCTCTACCACTGAGCTGTGTCTGAACAGGTTTCTTAGCATCTTTTGCCCCACACTCTGTTCCTTTCTCTAACACACACCCAACCTTCCATTTGGGCAATTCCTCTCCGTGCCTGTTCCCTCATTCATCAACAAGTATAAGGACTGATACTCACAGTATGCACAAATGGTTTCATTGAGTTAAAATATGTAAAGTGCCCAAGGGTGCCTTGAACCTATCTGCTCTGTATTAGTGACCATAGCTTAATTATACCTCCTGTCAATCACAGTGCACTTACACTTTCCGGCTATTTCCTACTAGATTGTAAACCATTTGAGGGATGAGACTACATTAGTCTTGGTATGCTCCTTGCTTACAAAAGCACTTGGTATTCAAATCTTTGTGTCATAAAACTCAAAGGCCTCTAGCCAAAGAAGTGAGTGGATGCAGGGGGATGGGAGTGCTGGCGGCTTCTCTTTCTCCAGGGAGATGTGTAGGGATGTATAGCAAAGGAAACAGAAGGTGGGGTGGGAAGGAAGAAGAAAGGGCGCAAGTCACCAAGAGGGAGAGGAGAAGTACACAAGTCCTTCTCCGTGGAGTTAGCAGACTCATCATTGGAATTCAACTAATATATGCAAAATGAGGAAAAATAGGATTTACATAAAATCATTATTAAAATGGAAATCAAGATAGTTCTTTTAAACATTCAAAAATATAAATTATAGAAGTGATATATGCCATTTGAATATGAATTTTTCAGAGTTAAAGAAAAGTTCAGCTTGCAATTCAAGATGCCCCCAAAAATGATATACTTATTGAAATGTCTTTATAAAACCCACCACTGTGTACAACAAATAAAAGTAATTTAAAAGTATAAACAAGAAAATCATATAGTTAACATATAGATGCAGAAAATGTATATAACAAAATTTAACAGAGATCTATTAATAAAAAAAATATAGAAGAACCCTCAGCAAACAGGAAATAAGATACTGTCAACCTAAGAAATGTTATATATGACAACCTTACAAGTAACTTTGTAACTCCTGGTGAGATAGTTCACGCCTCCCTCTGAGAGGAGAAGACACAAAGAAAAACCTACAATTCAAAAGGTGTCCAAAGAACGTCCTCTCAGTTCCAGTAAACATTCTTACTTACGACTGGTGCATGTGAGTTATCCACAGCTTGCTAACTGTCCACACTTAGTCAGGTCACAGAATATGCAGGTACAAGGCTCAGGAAATCTATTTGCATATGAAATGTTAACTGCTCAAAAAGTTTTAAATTCCTTATTTCTTAAGATTTTACTCCCACAAACAGAGAATAATTGAAAATAAATGTTCAGATTCCTAAGTATATATTGTAACAATATTTCCTAAAAGTAATAAAACTCAGGCCTTATGAAATGCTTAGGAAGCCCAGTAGAAACAACACTATAAAAGACTTTTATATTTTGATTAAGAAGTATCTTGAACAAGACAAATTTCTAGAAAAATAAACTCTCAGATCAGTAAAGCTTGTTCCCCATTTATTTTGTGTGTGTAATTCAGAAATACAAGGTATGAAAATTCTGTTACAGTATTGCCACAAAAGCGTCTGAAGTAGCAACCCTTTCCTAAATATCAAAATAGCCATGTGTTCTTGTCAGTGTAAAAATGTCTTAAGAGTTCTCACCTCAAACAAGTATAAAATATAATGGCAACTCTCTCCTTTCCAAATACCAAACCCACAGCCTTCCATTAAACTAGCAGGATCAAAACAGCAGGACCCAGTCCAGAACTGGAGGGTGACAGTCAGCAGGGGCTTTTTAAAGCTGGGATCCAGAGACTAAGGGAGGTAAGAAAGACACAGTGCATCTGCTAGCAAAGACTATTAACTGTGGCCTTGAGTATGACATGTTTCAATTAGAACACACTATAATAAATTTAAATATGATGACATAACTCACTGAAACAAATGCGATAATTGTTTGAACTGAAGCAACTGTTATAGAAATGTTCTCATCTTCTCTCAGAAAGTCATCTAAAGTTTCTTTTTCAGGAATCGATATATGATTTAACAGATCCAGATAAATATATACCACTGAATTATATGTAAGTATTAATGGAAAGAGACCACAACACTATAAATAATCAACTTTGCAAATTATTAAAATTTAAAACTAGGCCGGGCGGTGGTGGTGCACGCCTTTAATCCCAGCACTTGGGAGGCAGAGGCAGGCGGATCTCTGTGAGTTCGAGGCCAGCCTGGTCTACAAAGCGAGTTCCAGGAAAGGCACAAAGCTGCACAGAGAAACCCTGTCTCGAAAAACCAAACCAAACCAAACCAAACCAAACCAAATCAAACCAAACCAAACAAACAAACAAACAAACAAAAAAAAAAACAAAATTCAGGCTGGTCAGTGGTGACAAACGCCTTTAAAAAAAAAAATTAAAACTATAGGAGAGAGTAACTTTAGTAAAGGATGTTTTTGGACTGGGCTGAGGAATCAGACCCAGATCCTTACATGTGTTAGGCAAGTGTCTTCCCACCCAATCACTTCCCTAAGCTGTGACTCTTTTTCTTTTTTTTTTTTTTAATAAATAAAGATTGTTTCCTATTCATTCTCAATTATGAAGGATCCCTAAATTATGTTGGAATTAATACAGCAGAGTGACATTAATTTTCAATAAACATAGGATATATTACAATAAAATAATACAACACGACCTAGCAGAGCTGGCACTCAGAACTGGAACCCCACAAGCTCTTGGTCACTCAGAGGAAACACTACAGCAGAACTATAAGCCTAGGGCTCGGTGTAGTCACTCAGTGGTGGGACTCTGCCTTAACACGTGGTGAAGAATGCCATGTGGTAAAGAATTTCCAACTCTCAGGAAAAAAAAAAAAAAAAAGCCCATAATTTCCCTAACAATTGAATTGTCTCCCACCAAACCTTTTTTTTCTGAGTGGAAAAATGTAGTATTTCCACATCTGGGATGAAATCACAGTTTTGTGGGACACTGCTTAAATGTGGCATTCCACACCTGTGTTTCAAAGTTCACCATCTGTTGGACTTTTCAAAGGTAATGCGGAACACACACTGATACACATGACATTTGCCTGGAGTCTGGTGAAGTTAACAAGCGGGCATGTGAGACTGATGTAACGTGAATAAAAACTGCAATACTCACAACAAGTTCAAGTTCTGCTGACATGAATCATGGTATCAACTCAGAAGAAAAAATAAAGCGCATTCCGCACTTTTCTGAGCGAGGGTGTTGGGGCCTCTAACATGTTGGCCGAAAGACTCATGCTGTGGCATCATGGTCTGCAAACCTGAGTTTAAGCCAGGAAGCGTTAGCATCTCCCACCATGAAACAAGGCTCTTCAGTTTACTTCAGGCATTATCCACATAGCCATCCCCTACCTGAGGACTGTCTGAAAATGGTATAATGAAAGAAGTTAATTGTACTTTGTCAGACTCCATCTTGGACTAGATTTTAACAGACAATAGTAGAAGGTGCCAAGTGTCTGGGAACATTTATAAGAAAATAAAACTGGAAACTGTCCAGACGGGTGCAGTTGTTTCCTGTGAACGGGAACCTACCCCACTGTCCCACCCCAGCAGCTGTCCACATGAACTGCAAACTTTGGCTAGATCAGGCTGGAGGGGTCTTGGAACCATTTCGGCACTGTCCACCTACTCCTGTACACAGAATGAGGTCACGACAAGCAATGCACATGATATTTAAAACATGTTCTTCTCAGGTCTGCATGAAGAGGGAGTCACTAAATACCTTATTCATTAAAAACTAGGCCACCATAAAGTCAAGAGCTTGGAAAATTCAAAGAGCAAAGAAACGTGTGGCTCATTGGCTATGGTGGCGCAAGGCTGCTCTGCCGGCACTCAGGTGGCTGAGGCAGGAGACCAGGCCACAATAAAAAAAAGGAAGGAAAGAAAAGAGAAAAGCAAAACCCGAATGTTTCTGATGACAATAATTTCTAGGTTTTCAATAACTTTTTGTTGTTGTTTTTGTCTTTTACTTACTTTTTAACAGTTAAAAAAGTTTTTTTCTTTGAAAGTAGAGGTATTTTCCCAGTGGGATGAACTGGAATGCAAGGTGGACAGGACGAAACATCAAGACAGAGGTAACTGTCCTTGAGCTGTGCAGTGAACAGAATGAGTGGGATACAGACTAGACTCATCATAGGCACTTGACGCAGACTCACTCAAGGAATGGCAGACCTGCAACCGAGGCACGCAGATCTCCTTAACACACTGAAGACACACTCAGAGTCAGCGAGAGACAGAACAGCTGAGAATCTCACTTCCCAAATGAGGGTGCTCAAAATCGATCATCTTTTACGAGTAACTCCACTGAGAAGTTTGCAACCAGCCGCCTTCCCTAAAAGCTACATGTATGCTATAAGGGTAAAAATGGCATGCTTTGGGCTGAGAAATGGTTCAGCCATTAGAGACTAGGCTCACAACCAAAAATATAAGAATGCTCTTAAATTTTTTGTTTTAATGAATTCATAAATTAATTTAAAAAGTAAAAAAAAAAAATGTGCTTGTCTCCATTTTCTTTTCCTTTTTTTTTTTTTTTTATTTTATTTTTGTAACAAAAATACTACAGAAGAATAAGCAAAATTAGAAAGAGAGCTAGGAAGAACACGGAGACTGAGCTGGAATGGAATTGTGAACTTCAGATCATCTTGACTATTGAAGAAACTGTAAACTTTTAAGCTTCTATGAGATTTTATTTCTATTCAGAAAACATGTAAAGAAGCTACCTTTCCGCATGAATAAAAATAAAAATGTTCTAAGCATTGGTCTTAAGACAAGAAAGCCCCACTTGCCTAGCAGAGGACCCAGCCCTGCCTTCCTCTGCACCGCCCTCTCATCCCCCTCAGCTTACAGGGATCAAAGAGAGAGAAGCCAGCTTCACTAGAAGAAGCGAGTATCAAACACAGCAGAGAGGAGCTGACAGTCAGACTCACCAGCTATGTGGAAGACACACCTTGAATAAAAAATGCTAAAAAAATTAAAAACCAAAAAAAAAAGAAACCCTAATGAAAACCCAGACACCATCTTTCATGAAAAATTAAAACCAAAAAAAAAAAAAAAAACCAAAAGAAACCCCCAAAAGTTCTTAAGTGCCACAAAGTACATTTCTTGATCTCTATGGGCAAGAGGGGGATCAATAAAAAAACCAAATTTGCCATTCTGGAATTCTATTCTCTACCCTGTTCTCCTGTTACTAGTTCTCACATGATCACCACTTTGCCTCAAAGCCCAGTGGTGTCCTGGTCCATATTTGCATAGTGTTAACGGTGATGGTGTCGACAACTCCGTCCCTTGCTTGCAGCCAGATTCCTGAAGAGCACTGGGTCCAATCTCACACATTCAAAAACAAGACACAAGAGTCCGGAGGCCAAAAATCGAGTTCCATTAGCAGCAAGCCGTTCAGATCACTGGATACAGTCTTTTGTCCGAGGGGCAAGAATTAGGCAGTTTTGTCTACAGTTTCAGGTTTTGCTTTCTGTACCATACAGCGGCGAACTATATTATCAAAACTTCCCAGGTAAAACAAAGCAATGGTTCGGAAAAGGCCCATGGTGACCACCTGCAAGATAAAGGAGACCTTTCAGCTCACCCAACAAGACAGCACAATAGCCCATTTTAAAGTAGTTCCGTCTCTACTAAACAGTTTCTAGGACACATCTAATCTGCTCCACGAACAAGTATAATGAAAACTTTGTAAATGCCAGTAATTTCCAAGGACAGAATACTTTGTACACTGGATAGCACCGAGCCTGCTAGACAAACAGTTAACATTTGTCTGAATTAACAAATTCCAATAATAAAAAGAACAAAATAGGTATTCTTAGAAGACAAGGCTGTAAGTCCTGGGCATCGTGCTCTCCAGCATTTCAGATAGACACCCCATAATCAAACCTTTGGCTAGGATTTAGGTCGAGGATTAAGAAGACCCTTTGCTGGGTGCTGAGGATGCCAAAGTGAGAAATACATATTCCTCTACTATCTGAACTGATTTCTTTATTTTTTGAGACAAATTCTCACTATGTTGCTTAGACTGGTCCCAGCTCCTGGTCTCCAGGGGTCCTGTGGCTTCAGCCTTCTAAGTAGCTGTGACTACTGGTGGGCACGCACCGGCTTGTAATGGAAATATAATCAAGTAGGAAAGCACTCCCTGTCTCAGGGGCAAGGCTGCAGTTATCCACGGCCATTTATCCTGCCCAGTGACAGAATCTCACTAACGCAACTCCAAATGGCATCACAGAAAGATACACATTTTCAGATATGCAAGGACTAAAAACCACTGTCTCCCAGGTACCCTTTTCCAAGAAGAATGAGATCCAGAAAGTGAAAGTCACCAAAGTAAAGAGGTGTCACGTGAGCTGGTGAATTTGTAAATATCTCGAGAGACTGGCAAGGCAAGCAATGAATTTACAATGAATTAGCATACTGGGATGTGGTTCAGCTGGTTAAGTGTGTTCCTAGCAGACATGAAGTTCTGGCTTCCATCCCCAGCCTCACATAAAACAGGCCTGGTGTGTCCACCTGCAGCACAGCACTTGGAGGAAGAGGCAAGAGGGTCAGAAATTCAAGGTCATTATTTCAATAATATTGTCGGGGGAGATCATAGAAAAGGACAAAAACAATACTGTGCTGTTCGGCTGTGAAGACAAACATTTCCTCAAATACAAATCTAAGTTCAATGATAACCCAGCTAAACTGAGGGAAGGGACGTGGGGAGGAAAGTACACAGGAGAGCCAGCTGCCCTCCTCCAAGCTAACGGCACCAAAGAAGAAAGCCAGGAGCACCTGGATACAGGTGCACATCCCCAGGTAGTGGGATGGACCGTGGGGGCTTTGCTAAAAGAGGAGCGACTGCCTCAGACACAGGCACAAGAGGAGCTGAGAATGACCAATTTTTTTCCGAAAGCCTTGGTGATGCTTTGATCTCTGAGTGAGTGCAAGGCTGACTTTTGAAGAAGCCGAGGAAACCAAAGGGAAGCTGGTCAAGGAAACCTGAGTAAAGCTGACGGGTAGCCGGGTCTCGGGAAGGGATAAAGCAGGAGTCTCTCAGGAGAATTTCAGGACAGTGAAATGATCCCACGTGGCCCTGAAGTGGTGGATACATGCCTCATAAGAGCAGAGTGTAAACTGTGAGCTTTAGTTGAGAACAATGTGTCAATGATGACTCATCTGGAACATGGGCACCACGCTAATGAGACCCAGTGACACAGGTGGTGGTCGGGCACACCGGGAGTTTGATGGACTTTCCACTGAGAGTTTCTGTAAAACTAAAAACCAAGCTCTGTTATTTAAAATAAAACACCAGACCTAAAGGTCATGGGGAGGGACTTCAGGAAAAGCATTTACAACACAAACTAACAAAGCTAAAACAAGCGCAGATCCAGGCTCAGAGCGCAGGCCTGAAGTTCTCTAGTGAAAGGAAACCTGGAGAGGAAACCTCAAGATTTGAAGCCAAAAGGAACTTGAGAACGAGGACTAGGAGGCCAGAGAGAGCACAGGAGAGTCAGAGAGGGGGAGAAACGGCCAGCACGCTGGCAGGCTTGTGCCGGGAACTGGAGTGTAAGCTTTGTCCAGGGGCTCAGAGGAGAGGCTGTCAGCAGAGCTGCGGTTTACAAACACAGCACAGAAACTGTGAGCACTCCAATGGCCTGGGCAGGGCGCTTGGTCACAGGGGCTGGGGCAGGCTGCGCTCTCCTCTATGGGAGTGACTGCCATCTTTTCCTGCTGCTGCAGACCTTCTAATGTCCCAAGAAATGTCTCAAATCTGGATCTTTTGTTTTGCAATATCTGATTTTGACACTTTTTTATTTAATGCTCATGGAGTATGGTGGCTTACACTCGTAATCCCAGTACTAGGGAGGGTAGAAGGGGGAAGTCAGTGTGAGCCTGATGCTTGCTTAGACTACACAGCATGTTCCAGGCCAGCCAGGACCACAGACAGTCCATACATGTCTATCAGATGGACCACAACATGCCTTTTCATGCCCACAGGCTCTGGTCTACAAGTTCCAGCTGACAACATGTGACTCACGTTGGGGCAGTGACCTTGGTCTCAACTTTGGGATCATTAGCAGAGCTGAAGAATGTGGGACGGAGCTGAGGTGATGAGAGGGACCCTGACAGGAGACGCAGAAGCAGAGGAGTCAGGAATCACACCCCAGTCTCTGGCTGGGCACTTGGGCATGAGCACCCACTGCAGAGTAAACACAATGGAGAGAGCTGGGCAGGAGACGTGGTACAGGAATCCGAGGAACTACAAAGGTTTACTCTGGACTTGTTGAACTGGGTATGTCCCATTACTTCCCAGGGAAAATATGGAAAATAAATTGATTTTTAAAAAGATGGGATGTGAATCTAGTTATGGAACTGACTTTCAGACATGGCATCATGAGAAGGACCAGACTGCCTGCGGCTAAGTGCAGACTCTGTGCCCTCATCCAGCTTGGGCATCCTCAAACTTCCGTTTGTGTAGATGCTGGCTGCTGGGGCACAATGACGGACAACAGCCACACAGTCCCTGTCCCCAAGATCTTACACCTAACAATGTTTACTGCCACACGATCCTAGCATAGTGGTGCACTTCAGAATGTGACAGAAGAGAAGGAGATGCCCCGAGAAGAAAACAACCAGGCGACTAGGGAGTTCGGTGAATGCACCGAACCCCACAGACCCCATGCATTGTCAGCAATGGTCCTTGGCTTTGTGCCCCCAAACACTGCTCCCGTTATAGCTCGAATGGCACGTCTGCCATCACCATGGCCTCACCCAACAGGCTCGCCCGCCACAGGGCAAACTCCTTGCAGCTTAGTGACCCTCTTATACCTAGCCACCTGGGGAAGACAGAACCTTATCAACAGGAAGTGTTCTTCCAGGCCTGGAGAGACCTGGAGAGCTGGCCCGGTGGTTAAGAGCACATGCTGTTCTCCCGGGGGCCTGTGCTCAGCACCAAGACAGTGGTGACAACTCTCTTCAACTCCTGTCAGAGAATCCGATGCCCTCTTCTGGCCTCCGTGGGCACTGCATAGATGTGGTGCACAGACAGACATGTAAGCGAACCACGCAGGCACACTTACGTTCTAAGAGCTGAACTCTCATGTGTCCTGGGTGAACCTATAACTTCTATAAGGGCAAAGTGTGTCTGTTCCTCTGCTCCAGTCTCCTTCAGCTTAGCTGTCAGTGGCTAGATCACCAGAAATGGGATCCTCATCTAGCATCTCGTTGTTTGTGAGCAGCGCTGCTCCTCCACAATCCTACACCAAGCACTCCTTCTCAAACAAACGACAGCACAGAAGGGCACTTTCCCGAAAACCTCAGTGAGCACCCAACAACAGCTAGTCCTTCAACCCCTGCAGGGCCCGGTGCCCCGCTCCACCAGTACACATCCCGACCCTACTTCCTGTCTACTTATGGCTGGCAGAGGAAGAGAAGAGACCGCACATTTAAAATTATCACACTCTACTCTTCCTATCTGTCTCACAGAATTTGGATGAGGTAATTCCTGTCTTGTCAGTCTCCCTGTCTGTACGTCTGTCTGGTGGCTGGCTAAGGAAGGGCTTACCTGCTGGAGTCCTTCCGTGATGGAAGTCACCGGGGCCATCCCACAGGTGAGCGATGACAGCATGTACCCATCTGAGCCAATGGAACTATTAAAATTTCCTTGCTAAAAAGAAAGCAAGAAAAAACAAAGAATACGGAGTTAGTTTAAGGGAATCAGTGCTGGAGAAGCAATGAAGTCCATTCACTCTGTGGGGTAGGATGGCAGCTTAGGTACACCAGAACTAAAGAACGACACATAGACTTAACGCAGGTCCAGATTTGAAGTCCACAGATCCCCGTGAGTTCCAGAGCCTTCCAGGGTCTTTAGGACAATGCAACTGTCAAACAACACTGAGACATTGAGCTGGTCTCCACTACTGCCAATGCACAAACCAGTGGTTTTTGTGAGTGTGGTAACGGCCCTAACTCAGTCACTGCCACGGCACTACAGTGACAAAGCAAACACAATATAAAAGGTCTTTAAGAAAGACACATCCTACTTAAAAACACTTAACAACACAGGATGGAATCAAGGCTTCCTGCACGCTAGGCCATTACTCTACAACTGAGCTCCATCCCCAGGTAGGTGTTCCATGGGTGTGTACACAGGACACACACAGCAGACGCACCATCAGTACCATCTGACGGTTAAGGCTGGTCTTGGACCATCTCCTAGAGAATGAGAGACGGAGGGTTAGTGTTCTTCATGTGACAGATGTCTAAACTGGGAACACCAAAGGACTGTTGACACTTGAAGGAAACTGCTCAGAGAGGAACTTCCTGACGAAAGGTTCTTCTCCTCTTTAACAACCACTGACCAGCAGACTACATTCTGACTTGGGTATAAGGCACAAATGGGACAGATGAACGAAGTGAGTTTGAGGCTTGCAGGAAAATCATAGGATACACATGTGGGCAGTAATAAAATCTAAACTTTTAGGGAAAAATTAAGATTTGGGAAAACTTTACCCATCAGTGTGAGCCTGCTGGGTTCCCACTATTTCCAGATCTCCGATGAATGTGACTTTTGATAATTCAGTGATTCCATATCCAAATGACTAATGCATGTTTTTAACTGATGAATGAGTAAAAGATCCATTCAAAGTACAAACTAGAGACGGATTTTAGTGCCACATCGAACAAAAAGTTCATTGGTGCAGTTGCTAATTCCACATTGTAACCGGCCTTTGTCAAGTTGGGAGTTAGTATAAAAAAAGGAAATTATGCTCATAATTATCTGGAAAACTTAGTGAAGACTTTGTCCTCTCCCAACTACGTATCTGTTTAAAGTCAGATTTTCTTCAAATGTTTCAAAAAGAAGTATTTTAACAGATTGGCCACAGAAGCAGACACCGGAATCCAGCTGGCATCTATAAATTCAGACCTTGTACAGGCTATGAAAACACAATACCACACTTTTCACTGAACTTTTGTTTGAAAATAGTTATTTTTGAGCCAGGCGTGGTAGTGCATGCCTGTAATATCAGCACCTGAGAAGTGGGAGAAGGGTCAGCAGTTCAAGGCTATTCTCAGCTGCAGATGGAGTTTGAAGTCAGCGAAGCCACTGGAGCCCTGTATTTAAGAAACTAAGAACAGGGACAACTCTGCAGACAAAAGCTCTTGTCACGTGATCTAACTTGCATCCCCAGAACTCCAGTGTAAGGAAAGAATTAACTCCTCAAAGTTGTTCTCTGACCTCTATACACACACACACACACACACACACACACACACAAAAAAAAAAAAAGAGAGAGGGAGGCACACAGCTGCCTGGAACTTTGACTCCAGGAGAGATGATGCTCTCTCTCTTCTGGCCATGACAGGCACTGTGCATACACACACTCAAGCACAAACACACATTAAAAGAACAAATAAGCCTGTTTAAAAATGTAATGAATTTAATGTTTATTGCAGTTTTATTACTTCGTTTTTCTTTTCTTTCAGATTTGTGTGTGTGTGTGTTGCCTACATGTATGCCTGTGTACCACATGTGTGCCTGGTGCCCTAGGAAGTTGTGAGCTTCCATTTAGGTGGTGGGAATCAACCTTGCAAGAACAAAAGCTATTAACCACTGAGCCAACTCTCCAGTCCCTATTTATTTGATTTTAAATGATTTCATCTCATAATTAAATCTCTCCCATCATCCTCTGGGTGATGGAACCCAGGACTATGCACATGCAAGGCAAGAACTCAGCACTGAATTACTATCCACAGCCCCACAACTAAATATTTATAAAACTATACTTTTAGTATTTATTATGGCAAATATTGAGAAACATGGGCCTGTCAGGTGTGATGGCGCCTTTAATCCCAGCACACAGGAGGCAGAGGTAGGTGTATCTGTGAGTCTGAGGCCAGCCTGGTCTACAGAGCAAGATCCAGAAAAGCCAGAGCTACACAGAGAGACTAGTCTCAAAACAACAAACGAACAAAAAAGAAATATAGCCCAGATAAACATACGGGGTTTCTGGTGCCAATAATATATAAAAGTATAACGGTGTAGAAGACAATGTTTGAAATCTACCTCGGGAGATGACTCTTGCTGAAGCTGGAAGCATTACTTGGGGTCATTAAAAGCCCAGGTGGTGGAGTGGGGAGGAGGCCTGCTCAATGGAAGAGAGCACTTGGCTCTCTTACAGGCAATGCTAGCTTCTAGCATCAGCATGAGCAACACAGGCGCCTGTAACTCCAGTCCCAGGGATCAACGCCCTCTTCTGGCCTTTTTGGGCACTGCAGCAGCACACACATGGTGCACATGCGTACTTGCAGGTTCTCACACATACACATTTTTCTTTTTTAATCTTGGGGGGAAAAAAAAACACCTTGAGGGTGTTTGTTTTGACTCTAGAGAAAAGCAAACTAGCTTATCCTAGTCACGCCTCCTATTCCACTGCTCTGTGCTCTGAAGGCAACCAAGGCAACTATTCCACCCCAGTGTGTGTGTGTGTGTGTGTGTGTGTGTGTGTGTGTGTGTGTGTGTGTGTGTGTGCAGATGTGTGGGGACTAGAGGTCAATACTGGGTGTCTCCCTCAATCACTCTACACCTTATCTTTGGAGAATGGGTCTCTAAATGACCCTGGGTAGGCTCCCTAATCAGCTAGGTTGGCTGGCATGCAAACTCTGGGCCTTGCCTGTCTCTGCCCACACAGGGCTTGGGTTACAGACAGGTGCAAGCAATCACACTGACTTTTTATGTCAGTGCTGGGGATCTGAACTAGGCCCTTGTGCTTGCACAGCTTACTGGGCCATCTTTCCATCCCTGCTCTTTCTCTTTTAATGAATATTTATTTATTCACTTGTGTGTATGTGTGCACCACAGCATGTATGTAGAGACCAGAGGACAACTTGAGGGAGTCAGTTCTCTCCTTCTGCTGTTGAGTTTTGAAGAACTCAGGTTATCAGGAATGGAGGCAGGCGCCTTTACCCTCTGAGTTGACTCACCAGCCCTTTGGGTCTGTTGGTTGAGGCTGTTGTTACTCTGTTCTGCTCAATGTGGCACAACAGTCTTTTCGCTACTTAAAAACTGCACCGCATTATCTGGACGCCTCTCATGGCAGATTTTTCAAAGTCATGCTGGCCACATGGGTTCATGCACAACCCTCAGAATGAACCTTTTTCCACACATGGATTAACGGGAATGTTGCCAAATGACCTGTGGTACACAGGGTATTCTACAATGCTTTACATGGTTTCTAAGGCCAACTCCCCACAAATCGATTGGGTGAGGAGACACATCGGGGGTATGGTGGGCCTAGCAGCCTGACGCAGCTTATCATGAGCTATGAGGGAAGTGGTACCAGGGAACAGGAAGAAGAAAGAGACACCATCCCGAGCCTGGCCACAGGCTTCGATGATCTCAAACTGTAGGGGTGGGAAAGAAGGCCGGGAGACTGCTGACCTGAGTTCAGTCCGCTGGACCTGTGTGGTAGAAGGAAAGACCCCTCCCCGTAAGAAGGTGACATTCACACACACACACTAAATAACATTAAAGTTACAAATAGAAAGAGGTGACATGCCTTCTGCTGTGTGCACACTTCCCAGGGGCTGCAGCTCTCACTTAGCCTGACTCCATCCCTCAGGTAACACAGAATCAACAGAAAGTGTAGAGGAGGTGAGCGGAGGCTAAAACAGACAACTCTGACCAAAGCTGGCTGCTCTCCTTTGAATTAAGACCTTACGTGTTTTTCAGAAACAGTATAAATACAAGTAGCACAAAAAGAATAGAAGGGTTTTTACTTACTATGGCATCTTTGACAATTTGTTTGGCCACCTGCTCTGGTTTGCAAACAGCTGTAGTCTCTGAAATAAGCCGGGTCTCCAGGGGCTAGAAGTGGGGAAACATAGATCAATGCCTGTTGCATTAAAATAAATAGGTCTTACAGGACCTGATTCACAAATTATCAGCTTTCTACCTTCAAACAAATTCGTATGTTTTAGGCAAAAATCAATCTAGATTCTCAATTTCTATCTGTGGAATATTCATTGGCAAAGCAGGACAAGGAGCTGCTTGCTATTCTGTGGTGCAAGTGTGGCTCCAGTGAGGACTGTCGAAGCTGAGTGGAGTAGATCAGTGCATCACAGTGCAGAGGGGTCCCTGCTCCGACCAGCCAGACACCTGCCTGACAGTGTGTACACGGAGGCTGGTCCCCCCGCCTGAGCAATCTACCTCATAACAGTGCCTCCATTCAGACTAGACTCCCCATCGAGCAAATCGGTGATGCTGGGGACAGATACAAACCCTGAGTGCAGACACTCTCAGCCAAGGCCCCATTGAAGAACTGTAACTATTTCCTCAAGGACCAGCAAAGAGACTATTTGAGAATCTACACTGTGTAGTCCCTGGTTTGCCTGAAGGACAGTTACAGGACTGGGACAGTTCCCAAATCACAGCCTCTGGCTCCTCCAAAGACAGATAAAGGTCTATAGAACCTGGCTCAGAACCTTTCCTAAACCCTTGCTCAGTCTCCTTCTCCCCTTCCCCTCGCCTTTTCTCCATTATTTCTGCATTAATCCACACTATGGCTACTTCTGTATTTATACTTTCTGTCCTAATTTACTTGTGAGCAGTAATTTTTTTTTCTCTTTTTTCATCGGTTTTTCTTAGTAGTACTTTAACACATCTAAACACTCTTCAAGAGTTTCCAACTGAAGCGTTAAGCCACAGGAGACTGTAAATTTGACTCTTTACATAGGCTTGAGGGGAAAAGCCTAGAATATATTTCCTCTTCCTTGTCTGGTTTTGTGAGACGCTTGGGACTCTTAATCATCCTGCCTCAGCCTCCTGAATCCTGGGATTACAGGCATGTGCCACCATGCTCAGTTTATTTCTTCTTAAAATTCCTTATGAATTTGAGAGGACAAAGGTCCCTTTGATGGTACCACCATTTGCTCTTCCAGCCTACCAGGTGGGTGAGGACATGCAAGATGCCCTGAGTTAGAAAGGTGTCTACCACAGATCAATGCAAGTTCCAGTCACCAGAAATCTGTCCAGACTTTTACTGGAGGTAAAATGAAAACATACAAACTTAACATCAGAACCAAATCTCAGAGAAATCACCACTTTTCTTCAGTTTTAGCTTCAAACTTAAAGACTATGCAGCACGTATTAAAAAAGGATTTAGCAGATCTCTGAGGCAGGAGGTTTGGTTTCAATTTATTTCTTTAAAACAGAAAGAAATTGTAAAAAATGGCTGAATTTAAAAGAAAATGGGGGAGGGTTTCTACATCAAAATATTTTTTCTTTTTAAACAAAAACAGGACATTGACTATATAAACATCCAAATTTTATGCTACAGAGATCTACATACACTGTAAGAGGAAAAAATGAAAATATAAAGTAATTGTCTAAAACTAAAATCACTGTCAGTGCCAGGCGGTGTGTTCTGATTGGTTTCTTCCCACCCACTTCACCTGTCTGCTATGTGTCAAGGCAAAGGGAAGGAGGAGGAGCCAGATGAACAAAGGCTGCACTCAGCTCAGGATAACCTGAGCTCACTTCATATAACCTGTATGTCCATGTGAGATAGATGGCATGGAGGCTGAATGACCAGATCCAAGCCACCTGCCCACTGAGGGCGGGAGACCAGTGGTGTACCAATCAGAGCCTTAGTTCTATCTCTAACAGCCTCCACCACAGCACAAGAGACGCCTCAGTGGGGAAAGGATGAGAAAAAGGGAGCAGATGTCCATGTAAGGAAATCTAAGGAGATGAACGCCCCACCCTGTTATCTCCAGGCAGAGCAGAGGGGGAGGAGGCGTCAGAGGTTTACAACCAGCCCTTCGGTGTCTCACTCAATGTGAACACCGAGTGAGGTCAGAATGCCTGAACAACTGTAACTGCGACCAAGTAAAGAAACAGATACGGGAGAGTAAAATGGAAAGAGCAAAAGGAAAACCAACCAACGTCCAGACTGAAGCTCCTCAGCAGGCTCCAAACGTCCACACTAGGCCCAGTATCTCCCTCTGCCTGGGGATCAGGATCTAGCTCTCAGCTGCTTCTCCAGCACCATGCCTGCCTTTGTGCTACCATGCCCCCCATGACGGTGACGGACTGACC
The DNA here is from genome assembly GCA_902168405.1 of Peromyscus aztecus. Classification (NCBI taxonomy): domain Eukaryota; kingdom Metazoa; phylum Chordata; class Mammalia; order Rodentia; family Cricetidae; genus Peromyscus; species Peromyscus aztecus. Next base: position 18,004 of record CABHPQ010133879.1, read on the forward strand.
CTGTGAAACTGTACGGAAGACCCAAGGAAATGCTCTCTTTTGTAAGAGTTATGCTGGTCTTGCTGTTTCTTCACAGCAGTAGAACAGATTTCTAAGACAAACTCCATGACAGAAAAAAGATATAATTAAAAAACAATCAGTAGAAATAAAACTTTCAATAGAAAAGCTGAAGAAGAAAGAAAATGCGGAGAGGAAAAGGAAGTGAGACAGTTAGACCAGGAAGTGGGACAATGGCTCTGGGAAGAACGGTCTGAAATATTTAGGATGGAAAACACTATTGAAAATGTTCCAGACTGAAGCTCTTGAGTTGACAGAATAAAGGGGCGACCATGAGTGTCCAGCACATGAAATAAGAGCTTTCATACCAAATGACATTTTAAAAGATAAAAAGGGAAAAGAGTGTCCAAAAATTAAGAGCACCACCAATACACTGTAAACCTGTCTGGCCTCTAGATGCCTCGGGGATGAGGGACGCACACCTTGGGTGTGTAACAGAGGGTTGCTCAGTCACTGAAGAATGCAGTCCGCAGGGATTATTGGGAGGAGGTGAAAGGTAAGAGGTGGGGCCCAGGTGCAGGAAGCGGATCATCAGGAACATATCCCTGAGGCTACTGTCCACCCTGGTTCTGGCTGAACTCCCCTCTTCTCTGCTTCCTGCCAGGTGAACGGCTCTGCCCACCAGTTCTCCCTGTCCTGATGGACTGAAACCATGAACAGGAAACCAAAACAAACCCTTCCCCCTTCAAGTGGCTTGCCTCAGGTCACAGGGTCCCCACAGCAACACCAGAAACTAGAACTTAGTGAGAAATGCCCACAAAACTTTGAGGACCATCACTTTCAACTTAGAATTTTGTACCCAATAAAATGACCTATCAAAAACAACCACAAAAAAAAAGAAGAAAAGAAGAAATCATTTTTGTTAAGGCAGATTCTAAACAAATGTTATCTTCCTCTGCAATGACTGAAGTGCCACTAAAGTGAGCAGATAAATGACGAAAGTGGGAGACACAGATCCCAACAAAGGGACAGAAAAGGGACCCAGTAGACAGTGGAGGGCCAGAATGTCAAGCTGAGGCCTGTGCCCCGTCAGGAAGTCCCAGGAGAAGCAGGGGCTTTGAGGAAAGAGAACGAAAGTAACAGAAACCCCAGGTGTTCAGATCCAAGGACGTTCAGTTCTCCTCAGTGAATGAGTCACAGACACACAAAGTTAAACGGTTACATACAAGAAAGGAAATGTCATTAGAGAGGTGCAGACTTCAATAAAATCCTAAAGTTACACATAAACACAGAATCGGAGAAGACAGCGAGGATGGAGCAGATCTGAGGCTTACACAGTAGCTTCCCCAGCAAAAAGTAAGACCTATGTATGTATGTACTGGTTTTAAACACAGGGATGAAATGTGGGAGAGACAAGACCACAGGCAGTGGAGCTTTGCCTGGAGAATCCCAGGGAGGGCAGATCCTGGCTCAGCACCATGCACCCTACAGACACAGTCAAAACAACTAAGAGGCAATGGCCAGGAGCCAACGTGGGATGAAAGTCAGAAGAGTGTGACACCCAAGATGCGGAATGCCTCGCCCCAGATAGCACAGTGCAAAGCCAGCCCGGGGGAGCTGAGGCAGGAGGACCCCGAGGCTCATGGCAGTCAGCTCAGCCTACCTAACAGTCCCAGGACCACAGTGGACACCAGCTGAGGAGGAACACCCACGGTAGTCCTCTGGTCTCCACATGCATCTGCACACTCCAACATGCACAGCACGCACACACACACACATACCAAGCCCAAACATGTACAACCTCCACACATAAACATGCACAGTGCACACACAGACACACAAAACCAAACATATACTACCCATATACACACATTTTACACATACACATCACAGAACACACAGACATGCACAACCCCACACACACACAGTCACACACATACTTTATGCACAGACACACACCACACCCACATCATACATACACGTTACATACGCCACACACCATACACGCACAAACATCTCACACACAACACATATACATAACACATATAACACACACAACACACATTACACATACCACACATCACACACACAAAACACATCACACACATATGCACAACACATATACATAACACATATAACACACACAACACACATTACA
>CABHPQ010133880.1:0-27913 GCA_902168405.1 Peromyscus aztecus
GAACCACATGTAACTGTGCCATGAACCATGAGCACAGAGGCTCTGGTCTGCTTGTCAGTCCGTGCATTGGTCAGGCTCCCTCACACGCACCATCTCAGGCCTTCTACTGCTGGTCTCAGACAAACTTCTGCACCAAAACTTGGGATGAAGGTACTTCACACACCATTTGGAGGTTTCCAGTTATGGTCTCAAAAAAAGTATCCTCTGGACTTTTTCTAGGAGAGTCTGTGGACATCTCTCCTGAGTAAGTTTCATGGTTCTCTTGATTGATCTCTATTATCTTTTTTTAATGTTTGTCATTTTGCCAAGTGGGTGGTATCTGGTGTATTTTTCTCCATATCTTGGGATACTTTTATTTACTTAATCTTATTTTACTTGTTTATTAGTTAGTACAAAAAATTGCAAATAGGCATTCCCTAGCAAAAATTAGTATGAGTTTGTAACAAGCATTAATCTGTCTTTTTTGTTTTGTTTTTCAAGACAGGGTTTCTCTGTGTAGTTTTGGTGCCTGGATCTGGATCTGTAGACCAGGCTGGCTTCAAACTCACTGAGATCTGCCTGGCTCTATCTCCTGAGTGCTGGGATTAAAGGCATGCACCACACCATCCGGAGCATTACTCTGTCTTAGTCAGGGTTTCTATTTCTATAATAGAATACTATACCCAAAAGGAACTTCAGGAGGAAAGGGTTTATTTTACCCTTCCAGATAAATCCTGGGGACCACATATAACTGAGACATGAAGAAGAGCAGAGAGACTCCCAAAAACCTTTGTCAATGCACACAGGTCAGGCTACTTCACACTCACCATCTCAAGCCTTCTACACCAGCTAACATCCATCACTGAAGGAAGTCATGGCAGAAACTCAAGCAGAACAGGAGCCTGGAAGTAGGATCTGATGCAGAGGCTATAAAGGAGTGCTGCTTACTGGCTTTCTCCTCCTGGCTTGCTCGGTCTTCTCTCTTACACATCCCAGGACTACTTCTCCAGGGGTGGCACTACCAACCATGGGCTGGGCACTTCCACATCAATCACTAATTATGAAAATGCCCTACAGTGTTCTCCACAGCTAAGTCTTATGGAGAGATTGTCTCAATTGAGATTCCCTCTTCTCTAATGATTCTGAATTGTGTCAAGTTGACATAAAACTAACCAGCATTCTCTCGGTAATATGTGATATGTGGGGTGTGTGTGTGTGTGTGTGTGTGTGTGTGTGTGTGTGTGAGAGAGAGAGAGAGAGAGAGAGAGAGAGAGAGAGAGAGAGAGAGAGAGGGGGTTTAAAGCTAAACTTTCCCACATAGGATGATGTATTTAAACCACTAGCCGGTGGTATTTCTTAGAACCTTTGAGAAGTGAGGCCTAGTTAGTAGGTTTAGGTCACTGGAGGAAGCCCTATGAAGGTTATTTATGTTTCCAGTTCCAGCTGGCACTCTGCTTCCTAGCCAGCAGCCACAGTGTGCCCAACCTGACTGCTCATGTTCTTACTGGAACACACTGGGCTGCTACCACAACCATTCCTTACCCATTATGGTAAACTGAAATCTCCTGAAACTGAGGCAAAACAAATCCTTCCTCATTTTGTTTCTGTCAGATACATTGTATATATATATGCATATATATGAAGGAGTTACTTGTTGCTTATGCTATAGTAAGATTTAGTGTTGAGAAGAATTCATACTATTACCACTGCAATAATTGCAGTGTGTTCTCAAATTTTGTATAGAATGTTCTGATTTTAAAACCATGCTTTGAAAACAAAATAAAAATGTCATACCCTAAGGCTACAAAACCTAAACAAAGCGAAGGTTTGATTTCAACGACTATAACTGATCAGGAAGAAGCTAAAGAAACAGCTTGCCTTCTTGGGAAGCAGTGCCACACAGAAATGCATCATTTATTTCCTAGCATACAGATAATCAGCTAATGTCAGCTTCCTTTTATGGCAGATGTCCATCCAGTTCAGTTCCTAAGCCTCACTTGTCATCAGTGAATTCCATCCTATATATGTGGTAAGAGGATATCACAGAGGGCTTTAGCATAGGAAGTGAGCTGCTTAGGACTTGCTTGCCTACCAAACTGTGCCCTCATCTTGCTGTGCTTGAACATAAATAGAAGTTATTCATATTAGTGGTTTAAGACATTCTTTTGCATCTCACCATGTGCTTTGATGGCAATTAGGCTTTTTCAGGCATCCAAATCTACCAGCTTGGTGAGGAGCCTCTGCTGTTTACCCCACAGATGAGAGGGCTCATAGAAAACTGTTCCAATCTGCTACTAAGTGAGTCTGACATAGTGGGTATGTGGACCACACTCTGAGATTTATGGACTCACATCAAGAGGAGGTAGAGGCAAAAAGCAGGGGACAGCTGTGATTGCTAAATATGTATTGTGGATTGGGTTTTCACACTTAGAAGACTTTCTCTCTCTCTATTGTTCATTGCCCACAGACTCCTTACCAGTCTATGACTGCATCAGCTATGCAGTGGAGGAATTATTAATCAAGATTCTTGAATGAACAAAGAAGGAGCCTTCTCACATGGTTTTGAGATTCCAAATTATTTATCAGCTCCTTTCAAAAACAGTCATGACTGAAAATATCTGTGGAAGGCCCACCATTTGTCAACTTCTCTTTCTAAGGAAAGAGTTTTTATAATGAAGGAGGGCACCCAGAACACTCTAACTGTGATGGCTTTTTTTTTTTTTTTTTTGCAATATCAAGCAAACCTGGCTTCTTTTTGCCTGTTAGGAAAGTAAAGTCACTTTCTTTCTTGTTTTTTTTTGTTTGTATACTTTTATGGTTTTTTTTTTTATTGTTGTTGTTTGGGATTCTTTTGTTTTCCTTTTTGGTTGTTTTTGTTGTTTGCAACAGGATTTCACTTTGTTTCTCTCCACTGGCCTGGAACTTTCTAAGTCTAACTAGGCAGGCCTTGAACTCATAGAGCTCTGCCTGCCTTTGCTCCTTGAGTGTAGGGAACAAAGGCATGTACCACCACATCAAGTTATGACCTCATTTTCTTAAATTTATAAAGAAAGATCCATGTGCATTTGCCATAATGGAGCACTATACAGGTAGGATGACCCCTGATCAGCTACAGATTTTTCTTTACTAACATATTTAGACAAATCCCTCTCAGATTCTGCTTCTTAAAGGAGATGTGAAAGGGTCTTTTTTTGTTATTGCTTCCTTGTGGCAAAACAAGGCAATAAAAGAATATTAGAAGAAAAATTTATTCTAAAATGCAACTCTTGGATTTTTATAATTTAGGAAAATTTCTGTAATTCCAGACCAGTCCATTGCCAGTGTGTGCTGCTGGACCAAAGAGGACTATGTTTCTGTGAGAGTCCTAGCTCCCTTAGCTGCTTATGTTCATGGCAAATGAAACAGCTTAGGTAATTTTACAAGACAGTCTATAGCCTGACTTCATTTCAAAAGCTTGTTCCTTCCAACTCCACTCACCCCATCTATGTCTGTGTATTAAGCCTAAAACTTATAAGACTTTGGTAAGAGGGTGCCTACATGTTTAGATGTCCTGCACTAATTTTTGTTGGCTGCTTGAAGTAGTCATGGTTTGTTTCTTTCTTTTTGTTTTCTTTTGCAATGCTAGGGACAGAACCTACAGCCGTACACATGTGAAACAGGCATTTCCCTAATAAGCTACTTGACACTACCTATTAAAACAACCAATGAATGCAGTCTTGTCAATCCAGACTGTTCTGGCCTTGTTTTATCAGTAGAAAGAATAGTCAGGGGAAATTATCCCACTGACCACAGTTTAAACTGCACATACCTTACAAAGTGCCTAAGATGAAGATATTTCTGTTTTATCAACTCTGTGAGGCAGAGAGGACAGGCAGTGACAATGAAGGTAGGTGCAGATAGGTATAGGAGCCTGTAGCTAACACATGCCAGAATTCCATACTCAATGATATTAAAACGAAGCACTTTCATTCTTAAAATGGAATATGATGTTAAATTTTTACACAACAATACTAAAAAAATAGGTTTAAAATTCCCTTATTCTCTGCTGAAAATAATATTTTTTTCTATGAGAAGAAGTATTCATCTTTCCCTCATGAGTCTCTCATCTATTCCTTGTCCTTGATTGATATAAAGTCATCTAACACAGGAATGATTAGAGAAATTTGCCTCATAGATGAATATGTATGTATAGCATAGCCATACAATGAAATACAGAACCTCTAAAGTCATAAAGATGACCCTCAGATTTACAGACCACTGAAGTACATGGATAACTTTTCATCATCTATTCAATATAAGTATACCTTATAAAAATACTATTCCATACATAACAGATACAACTATTTACAAGCCCAACTTATAAAGTCAGAAGTGTTTCTTCAAATATCAACTCCAATGCTACAGCTTCCTGTTTCCTTACCTTGTGCCCACTGCTTAACTTTTATATATTTCACCACAAACTTTACCTATTAAGCAGTGCAATAATTTTTTAAACAGAAGCAAATGCATTTACTCAGAAAAACAAAAAGTAGTGTTTCAGAGTACATATAAGCAGAAGAAGAACTGAAAGTGGAGATTAGAATCAGATTTTAACTTATTCAACTCATGAATACAATTGCCACCTGTTGTCCATGATCACTTTTGCCTACATTCTCATCTGGGACTGGACAAAAAACATAAAAATAGCAGATTATGAGAATTAATTTGACCTTTACTTGAAATTCAGACAAAGGGTTGATTGCTATGGACACTGGTAGATACTTCCAAAAGGACCAGTAGGTCCAGTGCAGTGGAGTTAAATATGAGAAGCAAATTCACCTAGAGTTTGATTAGATGTCCCAACTGTCTATTTCATATCCCTTCTATGAGTTATTCAGTTAATAACAATGAGTATCAAGTCTATCATTCACAGAAATGATGGGGAAATTAGACTGGTAGGTTAAAGTCCTTGTTTTATTTTTCTATATTAACTAAAGAAATTAAAAGAGAAGATACCCACACCTGCTGCAGCCCCAGTTGCAGGCCAGTAGGCAAGACTCCTGCAGGCAGGCTTGACTACCACTACCCCTCATTGTACCGTGTAACCCACAAGGCACACTCTGTCCCCCAAACCCACCCATCCACCAAAATCACAGCTGCTTCCTGAGATACAGACTCTTCCAGCTCCTATTGGACCAACAGGTGAGTCATTGTTTTCCTAACCAATCACCCCAAATTCTAGACCTTGGGTCCAGGGACACAACCTGCGCACTCATACCCTCAACCAATTGCAGCACCAGTTGCAGGCCAGCAGGCAAGAATACTTAGGGTAAGATTTTCCACCACAACCCCCCATTGGATCCTGTAATCTACAAGCCACAGTCTGTCACCCAAACCCACCCACCCACCTGAGACCCCAGGAGCTTCCTGAGACACAAACACTCCCAGTACTGATTAGACCAAGAGTGACTCCAAGACACAGATACCATTTGTACAATTGGAGGAAGAGATGAATAGATGCTAGTGCAAGAATACTTTCAACAACATAAAGAGCAATGTGGCACCACCATAACCTAATGGTTCTATTACAGCAAGAACTGAACTTCTTAACATGGAAAAGCAGAGGAAAACAACCTTAAAAATCATTTTATGAAGATGATAGAGACCCTTAAAGAGGAAATGAAAAATTCCCTTAAAGAAATTGAGGGAAAGGCAAACAAAAAATTAGAAAAAAAAATAAATCCCTTAAAAAAAAAGTCAAGAAAACCAATAAAAAGCAATCAAGTGGGTAAAGGAAACAGTTCAAAACTTGAAAAACTGAAATAGAAACAAAAAAGAAAACACAAACCAGGGGGATGCTGGAAATGGAATATCTGAGTAAATGAACAGGAACTTCAGATACAAGCATAATCAACAGAATGGAAGAAAGAATCTCTAGCACTGAAGATATGATGGAAGAAATAGGTTTGTCAGTCAAAGAAAATATTAAAACCAATAAAGTCATAACACAAAATGTCCAGTAAATCTAGGACACCATGAAAAGACCAAACCTAAGAATAATAGGGATAGAAGAAGGAGAAGAATACCAGCTAAAAGGCACAGAGAATATATTCAGCAAAATCATAGAAGAAAACTTTCCCAACCTAAAGAAGGAAACACCAATGAAGACACAAGAAGCTTACAGAACACCAAGTAGACTGGACCTCCCAAAAATGTCCCATTACCACTTAATAATCAAACCAATAAACATACAGAATAAAGAAAAAATATTAAGAGCTGCAAAAGAAAAAGGCCAAGTAACATATAAAGGCTGACCCATCAGAATAATACCTGACTTCTCAATGGAGATTCTGAAAGCCAGAAGATACTGGGCAGACATTATTCAGACACTAAAAGACCATGGAGACCATCCCAGACTACCTAGCAAAACTCTCAATCCACATAAACAGAGTAAATAAGATATTCCATGATAAAACCAGGTTTAAGCAATACTTATCCACAAATCCAGCCATACAGAAAGCAGTAGAAGGAAAAATCCAACCTGAGGAAGTTAGATGCACCCATGAAAACACAGGCAATAAATAATGTCACACCAATAAATCCCAAAGAAGGAAAACACACAACACTACTACCAAAAAATAATAGGAATTAACAATCACTGGTCATCAATATTCCTTAATGTCAATGGACTCAATTTGCCTACAAAAAGACACAGGCTAACAGAATAGGTGTGAAAATAGGATCCATTGTTCTGCAGCATATAAGAAACACACCTCAACTTCAAAGACAGACACCTCAGAGTAAAGGGCTGGGAAAAGTCTTTCCAATCAAAGGGACCTAAGAAGCAAGCTGGTGTAGCTATTCTAATATCTAATAGGATAGACTTCAAACTAAAATTAATCAAAAGAGAACAAGAAGGACTTTACATATTCATCACAGGAAAAGTCCATCAAGATGAAATCTCAATTCTGAACATTTATGCCATGAATACAAGGGCACCCACATATGTAAAAGAAACATTACTAAAGCTTAAATAACACATAAAACCCCACACATTAATAGTGGGAGACTTCAACACCCCACTCTCACCAATGGAAAGGCTACCAGATGGGAACTTAACAGAGAAATAAGGGAACTAACAGATGTTATGACTCAAATGGACTTAATATACATCTATAGAATATTTCTACCCAAGGACAAAAGAATATCCCTTCTTTTCAGCACCTCATGGAACCTTCTTTAAAATTGACCACATACTCAATCACATAGCAAATCTCAACAGATACAGAAAAATTGGAATAAGCTCCTGTATTTTATTAGATCACCATGGCTTATAGTTAGAACTCAACAACAACACAAATTACAGAAAACCTACAAACTCTTGGAAATTCGAATAATGCTCAACTCAGTCACCACTGGATCAAGGAAGAAATAAGAAAGAAATTAAAGTCTTCCTAGAACTCAATGAAAATAAATGTACAACATACCCAAACTTATGGGACATTATGAAAGCAGCAATAAGAAGGAAGTTCATAGCTCTAAATGCCTACATAAAGATGTTGAAGAAATCTCACACTAGTGACTTAACAGCACACCTGAAAGCTCTAGAACAAGAAGAAAAACTCACCCAGGAAGAGTAGATGCCAGGAAATATCAAATTGAGGGCTAAAATCTATAAAATAGAAACAAAGAGAACAGTACAAAGAAAAAAATGAAACAAGAGTTGATTCTTTGAGAAAACCATTAAGATAGACAAACCATTATCCAAACTAACCAGAAGGCAGAAAGAGAATATCCAAATTAACAAAATCAGAAACAAAAAGAGAGACATAGTAACAGACAATGAAGAAATCCAGAGAATCATCAGGTCATACTTCAAAAACCTGTACTCCACAAAATTGGAAAATCTAAAAAAAAATGGACAATTTTCTGGATAGGTATCAGATACCAAAATTAAATCAAGACCAGATAAACAATTTAAATAGACTTGTAATTCATATGGAAATTGAAGCAGTCATCAAAAGTCTCCCAACCAAAAAAAGCCCAGGTTCAGATGGTGTGAGTGCAGAACTCTACCAGAATTGGAAAGAAGAGCTAGTACCAACACTCCTCAAATTGTTCCACACACTAGAAACAGAAACAACATTGCCAAACTCTTTCTATGAGGCTATAGTTACCATGATACCCAAACCACACAAAGATGCAACAAAGCAAATTACAGACCAATCTCCCTCATGAACATTGATGCAAAAACACTCAATAAAATACTGGCAAACCTAATCCAAGAACACATCGAAAAGAAAATCATCCACCATGATCAAGTAGGCTTCATCCCAGAGATGTAGGGATGCTTCAACATACAAAAATCTGCCAATGTAATCCAACATATAAACAAATTCAAAGAAAAAAAACTCCACGTGTCCATCTGATTAGATGCTGAAAAAGCCTTTGACAAAATCCAACAGCCCTTCATGATAAAGGTCTTGGAGAGATCAGGAATACAAGGAACATATTTAAACATAATAAAAGGAATTTACAGCAAGACAACAGCCAATATCAAATTAAATGGAAAGAAACTCAAAGCGATTCCACTAAAATCAGGAAAAAGATAGGACTCCCCATAGCTATTCAATGTAGTACTTGAAGTTCTAGCTAAAGCAGTAAAAGAAGAAAAGGAGATCAAGGGGATACAAACTGGAAAGAAAGAAGTAAAACTTTTGCTATTTGAAGATTATATAACAGTCTACATAAGTGACTCCAAAAATTCTACCAGGGAACTATTACAACTGGAAAACACCTTCAGTAATGTGGCATGATATAAGATTAAGTAAGAAAAAATCAGCAGCTCTCCTATATACAAATGATAAATGGGCCAAGAAAGAAATCAGAGAAACATTACCCTTTACAACAGTCACAAATAACATAAAATACCTTGGGGTAACTCTAACCAAACAATTGAAAGACCTGTATGACAAGAACTTTAAGTCCTTTAAGAAAGGAATTAAATAAGATATCAAAAAATGGAAAAATCTCCCATGCTCATGGACAGGTAGAACCAACATAATAAAAATGGTAATCTTACCAAAAGCAATCTACAGATTCAATGCAATCCCCAGCAAAATCCCAACACAATTATTCACAGTCCTAAAAAAAAATACTCAACTTCATATGGAAAAATAAAAAACCTAGGACAGCTAAAACAATCCTTTACAATAAATCAACTTCTGGAGGCATCACCATCCCTGACTTCAAGCTCTACTATAGAGCTATAGTAATAAAAACAGCTTGGTATTGGAATAAAAATTGACATCTGGACCAATAGAATTGAATTGAATATCCTGACAGTAATCCACACACCTATGAACACCTTGACAAAGAAGTCAAAACTGTACCATGGAAAACAGAAAGCATCTTCAACAAATGGTGCTGGCATAACATGTAGAAGATTGCAAATAGATCCATATTTATTGCCATGCACAAAACTCAAATCCAAATGGATCAAAGACCTCAGCATAAATACAGCTAAACTAAACCTGATAGAGGAAAAAGTAGAAAGTAGCCTAGAATGCATTGGCATAGGAGAACACTTCCTAAATATAACACCAGTAACATAAACACTGAGAGCAACAATTAATAAATGGGATCTCCTGTTACTGAGAAGCTTCTGCAAGGCAAAAGACATAGTATATAAGACAAAACAACAGCCTACAGAATGGAAAAAGATCTTCACCAACCCCACATCTGACAGAGGGCTGATCTCCAAAATATATAAAGAACTCAAAAAATTAGACAGCAGAATACCAAGCAATCCAATTTAAAAATGGGCTACAGATCTAAACAGAAAAATCTAAACAGAAGAATCTCAAATGGATGAAAGATATTTAAGTAATTGCTCAACATCCTTAGTCATCAGGGAAATGCAAATCAAAATGACACTGAGAAACTATCTTACACCAGTCAGAATGGCTAAGATCAAAAATACTGATGACAGCTTATGTTGGAGTGGATGTGGAGCATTGGTGGGAGTGCAAACTTGTACAGCCACTTTGGAAATGAGTACAGCGACTTCTCAGAAAAATGGGAATCAATCTTTCTCAAGACCCAAGAATACCACTATTGGGCATATACCCAAGGGATGCTGAATCACATTACAAGTACACTTGCTCAACTATGTTCACAGCAGCATTATTCATAAATAGTCAAAACCTAGAAACAACCTAGATGCCCCTCAACTGATGAATGGATACTGAATGTGTGGTACATATACACAATGGAGTATTACTCAGCTGCAAAAAACAATGACATAACGAAATTTGCAGGCACATGGATGGAACTAGAAAATATCATCCTGAGTGAGGTAACCTAGACTCAGAAAGATGAACATGGTATTTACTCACTCATAAGTGGATACTAGATATAAAGAAAAGGATAATTAGACTATAAACGACAGCTTCAGAGAAGCTAGGAAACAAGGAGAACCCTCAGGGAGATGCATGGATGAGATGAGATCTCCATGAGTAAACTGGGGATGGGGAACAACAGGAGAGAGGATGGGGGATGATATCATGAGGGAATAGGATGGTCAAGCTGGGAGGTGATGGAGTGGGAGAGCAATAAAAGAGATATCTTGATAGAGGGAGACATTATGGGGTAAGGGAGAAACCTGGTGCTGGGGAAATTCCCAGGAATCCACAAGAACAACCCCAGATTAGACTAATAGCAATAGTGGAGAAGGTGCCTGAACAGGCCTACCCTGGAAATCAGATTGGTGAATACCCTGTGATGATCATAGAGCCTTTATCTGGTAACTGATGGAAGCAGATGCAGAGGTACACAACCACACACCAGTATGAGCTCCGGGATTCCAGTCAAAGAGAGGGAAGAGGGATTATATGAGCAAGAGGGGTCAAGATCTTTATGGGGAAATCTACAGAGACAACTGAACCAAGTTCGTGGGAACTCTTGAACTTTAGACTGACAGCTGTGGAGTCTGCATGGGACTGGAAGAGGCCCTCTGCAATCGATAGACAGATGTGTAGCTTGGTATGTTTTGTGGGCTCCTGGCAGTGGGATCAGGATCTATCCCTAATGCATGAGATGGCTCTCTGGATCCCATTACCTATGATCTGACACCTTGCTCACCCTGATGTGGGGGGGGGGGCGGAGCTTGGCTCTGCCTCAACTGAATGTACCAGGCTTTGCTGTCCCCCCATGGGAAGACTTACCATTTTTGCAGGAGGGGATGGGGGTTGAGTTGGGGGGGAGGTGGGGGTGTGAGAGGAGGGATTAGAGGGGGGTCTGTGTTTGGTATGTAAAATGAACAAAAAATATTTTGAAATAAAAAATATAGGATAGATAGGATATCTTCTTTAATTTTGCAAATATAAATAGACTAGATATTATAACTATAATTCTTGCTTGATAATTGTTTTGTTATATGTAATTTTACTATGTTAAAGTTAAAAACCTTTTTTGAAAAAAAAGAAAAGGGGAAGTGCTGTGGATATCACTCTGTATGCTGTGAGTGTGTGGCTCTGATTGGTTAATAAATAAAATGCTGATTGGCCAGTAGCTAGGCAGGTAGTATAGATGGGACAAGGAGAGAAGAGAATTCTGGGAACAAGAAGACTGGGTCAGGAATCACCAGCCAGACATAGAGAAAGCAAGATGTGAAAGTACCAGTAAGCCATAAGCCACATGACAACTTATAGATTAATAGAAATGGGTTAATTTAAGATCTAAGAACTAGATAGCAAGAAGCCTGCCATGGCCATACAGTTTATAAGAAATATAAATCTCTGTGTGTTTATTTGGGTCTGAGCAGCTACAGAAGCTGGGTGGACACAGGAAAACTTCAGCTACACCAAAGAAATGCTAAATGTGATTTACAAAAAAGAAATAGTATAGGTGATTATTCATAAATGTCTGGTGTAGGTCAATAACCTACACTATCATAACACTCTTCTAAAAGTCTCATATTCTGACTCTGGCTTCTATCACTTCCCTATGGGAAAGTTAAATCACAGAATTGTTGTATCTAAGCCATATGGCATGTGTAGAAGCTTTGTATCTTACCATCTCTTGTGCCCTCGATCTCTAGATCATCCATATAAGGTTTTCCTGTGGTTTTGTGTGGTGTTCTCTTGATGTCTCTTCTGGGTTGATGTTCTGATTGATTGTGGTCTTGGAAATTAGTCTTGGGAATGATTCACCCACCCTCCATGCTCTGGTTTGAATAAAGTCTATAAACAAAGCAGTGGCCTGGCATCTATGTCTAACCAGTCGCCATGTCCAAGAAGAAAAGTTTCACTTTAGATCCTCCTTTTGTATTCAGATTTAAACTATGTCACTGATTTATGTGTGCATTCACGTGTGTGTGTGTGTGTGTGTGTGTGTGTGTGTGTGTGTGTGTGTGTAAAACAGAAGCACCATCCCTGAGCAGAGCGTGGCCTTGCTCAGAGCTGAGTCTTTGGAACATTAGAAACATCTGGAGAAACCACATTTCCATGTAGAAATATAGATAAGTTGTCATTTCTGCTACTCACTTTGAATTTATTCCACAACCTGATGAAATGGGATTTTGCCCAGAGCAAGTTGGAGAAAGCACATTGTAAGGAAAAAGAAAGAAGCAGAGGCTTAAATCCTGGCTTTGCAGAATTCTCCCAGGGGATTTTTCATTTCCCCTTCAAACTCACTGAAATGATTTCAAGGAGCTGGATTTTTGGAGGACAAGAGTGGTAGACATTAAGGTTCAAGGCCACTATCCTTCAAGAAACAAACATTGGCACTGTAGGAAAATCAGAAGATTTTCTTTCTTCTACTAAATTTGAATAATTCATATTTATATAAAGGAGGTCTTTTTTTTCTGGAAGTTTTGGACGATGATAACTGATACTATTCAGAGGCTTGGCTTGTGTCCAGAACAGTCCAGCACTAGTCCTAAAGATGCCCAGTTCAAGATACAGCTCATTCATACCTCTCATGTTCATCTAGAACTGACCCATTATGGATCTAACACATTGCAGGGAGAAAAATAAGACATTTTTGCCTTTTGGATTTCATATGTGGTTTATTCTCAAACTACCATGAATGTGACCCAAGAGCCAAGAGAGGTGAGGATATCTGACATTAAGATTAGATTTAAAGATCCATAAGTATTTCTAGAATTCTTCTTTGAGGTGGAAAGGGCAGAAAGATGGTCAAGAAGGGTTTCTTCAGAGAAATCCTGAGTGATGGAAGAGCCACATAGGTAAAGGCAGAGAATAAGGACACCTCTAAACCTGTGTCCCACCTCTTTCCAAGTAGACCCATAGAAGGCAATGTGCAGGCCAGGGTCTGCTTCCCCAACCAGGGACAAAGGTATCTGCACTCGTGCTACCTCCTGGGGCAAAATGCTGTCACCTCATGCAGTTTTTTTTAATGATACTTATATTATTTCTTTCAGGATGTCATACAAGATGGTTTGACACATTCATCCCAAACTCCTTTCAGATTCATCCCTACCTCTTTACTCATCCAATTTATCTCCCCCTTCCTTTCAACCAACCATGTCCAGTTTTTACTGGCCAACACTATGTAGGGCCTGCCCTAGAGTGTGGTTGATATACCATAGATCACACCATTAAAGAAAATTGACTCTACCTTTCCAAGCAGCTGTCAAATGACAATATCTTCTTAACTAAAGGTGGGACTATGTACATACCATCAATACTTGGATTTTGTTTGGCTTGGCCATGTGCAAGTCTTGTGCAAGCTGTCACAATCACTGATAGTTCACATGTATGTCTTCCCTGTTGTGTTTAGAAAGTACTCTTTTGTTGAAGTTTTATTGACTTTTATAATCTTTCTGCCTCACTTCCTTAGACTTCATGAGCAATGAGGGGAGAGTGGATATGGACATCCCATTTGGAGTACCCATTAAGACTGAGTACTCCAAAGTCTCTTAATCTCTGCACTTTGACCATTTGTATGTCTCTTTGTTTATTGACATCTACTGCAATTAAGCGGAAGTGTTGAGAGTTGAGAGATGTACTAATATGTGGGCATAGCAATATGTCATTAGTAGTCATTTTTGTACTATGTCCACTTAGCAGAACAGTTGTTGTGTGTTCTTCCTTTGGGTATATGACCTGTATACCCACAGGTTCTTGGTCCCATTAAAAATGTCAGGTATGGGTTTCACTCATGAAGCTGACTATAAATCCACTCAGAAAGTGGTTGGTTACTCCTGTAACATTTATGTTATTATTGCACCAATGGGCATATCTTGCCAGATATGTAATTGTAGCTCACAGGGTGTATGACTGTGTAAGACAGCTAATTACTTTTTCCTTCTAATATCATACCTAATATCTTTAAGGGTATGAATGATAGGCAATAGAGATGAATTATCCACTTTATTTCTTCACGAGTATATGATATCTTCAGATATAGGATCTTTTTGTTGAGTTCTATAGGGTAACCAAGAGCAGTAGCAGCAGCCTATATTCTACACATGTCTATGGAATCCAACTGGACAACAACTCATAAAAATGCAAACTTTTCCTAGTAATGGGGCTTTTAATTGATGGCATATAGCATCTAATTGGTATGTTGTCCCATCATTACAGAGACACTCCATTTAAACTCTTTTTTATATATTTATATTAGGATTATTCTACTGTAGTAGGTTTCAATACAACTTTTTAAAAAATTTTATTTTATAATTTAATTTAATTTTACATATCAGCCACAGATTCCCTTGTCCTCCCCCCTCCCGTCCCTGCTTCCCCCATCTCCTCCATGGCAAAGACTCCCCTGGGGATTTTGTTCAACCTGGTAGATTCAGTTCAGGCAGATCCAGTCCCCTCCTCCCAGGCTGAGCTAAGTGTCCCTGCATAAGCCCCAGGTTCCAAACAGCCAGCTCATGCACTGAGGACAGGTCCCAGTCCCACGGCCTGGGTGCCTCCCAAACAGTTCAAGCTAATCAACTGTCTCACTTATCCAGAAGGCCTGATCCATTTGGGGGCTCCTCAGCTATTGGTTCATAGTTCATGTGTTTCCATTCGTTTGGCTATTTGTCCCTGTACTTTTTCCAATCTTGGTCTCAACAATTCTCGCTCATACAAACCCTCCTCTTTCTTGTCAATTGGACTCCTGGATCTCCACCTGGGGCCTGGCCATGGATCTCTGCATCTGGTTCCCTCAGTCATTGGATGAGATTTCTAGCATGACAATTAGGATGTTTGGCCATCCTATAACCAGAGTAGGTCAGTTCGGGCTTTCTCTCACCCATTTCCAGTAGTCTATTGTGGAGGTATTTTTGTGGATTTCTGTGGACCCCTCTAGCACTTTGCTTCTTCCTATTCTCATGTGGTCTTCATTTATCATGGTTGTGGAGCTAGGGGAACTCTCCTCCACTGCTGGTAGAAATGCAAGCTTGTACAACCGCTTTGGAAATCAATATGGTGCTATCTCAGAAAATTGGGAATCAATCACTCCCAAGACCCAGCTATACCACTCTTGGGCATATACCCAAGGAATGTTCAATCATACCACAAGGGCACTTGCTCAGCTATGTTCATATCAGCATTGTTTGTAATAGCCAGAACCTGGAAACAACCTAGATGCCCTTCAACTGAAGAATGGATAAATAAACTGTGGTACATATACACAATGGAATACTACTCAGCAGAGAAAAACAATGACATCATGAGGTTTGCAGGCAAATGGATGGATCTAGAAAAAATCCTCCTGAATGAGGTAACCCAGACTCAGAAAGACAAACATGGTATGTACTCACTCACAGGAGGATACTAGATGTAAAACAAAGATGACTAGACTGCTACTCACAACTTCAGGGAGGCTACCTAGAAAACAGGACCCTAAGAAAGACACAGGGATCACCCAGTGACAGAGAAATGGATGAGATCTACATGAACAACCTGGACATGAGTGGGGGTAATGAAGGGCAAGATTCAAGGGAAAGAGAGCTTAGGGGAGCGGGAGATCCCAGCTGGATCAAGAACAGAGAGGGAGAACAAGAAATAAGAGTCAATACAGCTTTTAAAAAATGTTTCCCTTCTCATATCCCCCCACCCTGCCCTTCCACAACTAATTCCACAACTACATTTCATATCCACTGCTTAAAAGTTCCTCTCCTCCCCTGTGGTCCCTTTCTAGTTTCTTAACCTCGATGGGTATACCAAATGGAACACACATATCTAAAGATTAAAAGTTAACATCTACATATAAAAGGAAGCATGTAATGTTTGTCTTTTTTGGGACTGGGTTACTTCACTCAAGATGATTTATTTTCTAGCTCCAATCATTTACCTGCAATTTTCATAATTTAATTATTCTTAACTGCTGAATAATATTCCATTTCATAAATGCACCACATTTTCATTGTCCATTCATCAGTTGATGGACATCTAGGTTGCATCTATTTCCTGACTGTTATAAATATAGGAGAACTAAACATGGATGAGCAACTATCTCTGTAGTAGGATTTAGAGTCCTTTGGGCAAATTGCCAAGAATGGTATAGATGATACTTGGGATAGATATATCCCCAGCTTTTTTAAAGGAACCTCTGCACTGATTGCCATACTAGTTGCACCAGTTGGCACTCTCACCAGGAATGAATGAACATTCCTTTTTTCCTGCATCCTTACCTGCATGTGCTGTCATTTGTTTATTGTTTATCTTGTCAATTACGACTGATATAGAATAAAATCTCAGAGTAGTTTTATTTGAATCTCTCTTATTGCTAAAGATGTTGAATATTTTAGAAGTGTTTCTCAGACATTTATTTTTCATCTTTTAGAACTCTACTTAATTTTATGCTCCATGTATTAATTGGATATATACTTGGTAAAGAATCTTTTCCCATTCTGCAGGCTTCCTCTTCTCCTGAATGGTGGTGTCCTTTGTTGTACAGAAGCTTTTCAGTTTCATGGGGTCCCTTTTGTCAGTTGTTGGTCTTAATGCCTGTGTTATCACAGTCCTTTTCAAAAAGTCATTTTCTGTGATGATAAATTAAAATGTATTCTTTACTTTCACTTCTGTCAGATTCAGAGTATAAGGTCCTATGTTGAGGTCCTTGACTCATTTAGAGTTGAGGGTTTTTTTTTGTTTTTTGTTTTTTGTAGAATGAGAGATAAGGAAACAATGAAAGTCCAAAGTTATTAATAGAAGCAGGACAGGAAAGTCAAGTAAAAGAAACAAGAAAATCATAGAAGAAAATTACCCAAGTTCAGGGAAATAGATATCCATCAAGAGGCATACAAAACACCAAAGACATAGGACCAGAAAAAAAAAGGACTCTCTGTGAAGGATTCTTGGTGCTTTGCCTGTACAGAACAAAGAAAGGGTACTGAAAGACACAAGACAGAAGGGCCAAATCACATATAAGGCAGGCCCATGAGAATAATACTTGCTTTTCATAAAAGACTTTGAGAACCATAAGGGCCTGGACTGGTGTTCTACAATTTCTGAAAAACCACAGATGCCAGCCCAGATACTATACCCAGAAAAACTATCAGGTGCAGTTGAATGTGACAGAAAAATATGCCATGATAAAAAGAGATTTAAGTTACTTATTTCACCAAGCTGGATTTATAGACGATTCTAAAGGTAATGTTTCAGTTTGAAAGAAAATTCAACACACCTTAGAGGTCATAGGGAATAATAATCACAAAATAGTTAACTAAAAAGAAGTTTAAGAAAACAATGCCAAAACAATACAATATCAGGAAGTAATAAATATTGTCCAATAAATACTCTCAATATTTACAGTCAAAATTCGCTAGTTAGATGACAAACACTAACAGCTTGCATTAGGAAACAGAATCCATCTTTTTGCTGCCTCTAAGAAACACACCTCACCATTAAGGACAAACATCTCCTTTAATGAAAAAAAAAAGGTATTTCAAGCTAATGAAACTAAGAAGCAAGCAGGCATAGTATTATAATATTTGACAAAATAAATTTTAAACCAAAGCTACTCAGAAGAGATAGAGAATGATACTTCATACTAATTAAAGGGAGAATTCATCATGAAGGTATTACAACTTTAAACACTTACACACAGGGGCACTCAAGTTCACAAAAGAAACACCATTTTGTCTAAAATTCACAGATCTAAAACTTGCAGTTTTGAAACTCATTTGAACAAACATAAAGATTCCCAGACAGCCTTTGAAGGATGGACTCCATGGAGCAAGCTTCCCTCTTTCTCTTTCTCTTTGCACCGACTTATAATCAAAATGACTTTCTTCTCTGTCCCCCAAATTGTGTCTCCTTCACATTAAATAAAAACTGTCAAATAACCACAACATTTGCCTGTTTCTAGTTCTACTGTGGCCTCTGAAGTTATGTTAAAAAATCTTCAGTACAAATTATCATAAATATCTAAAAGAAACAGAAGGATCCTTGGTGCTTTGCCTGTCAAAATACATTAGCAGCTTTGTTGTTCTTTTTCTTATTTTTTTCCTTTTAAAGAAAGAATAAACAAGTAAACCTGAAAATCACTCTGAGCCTCTACCTCAGGCACCAACTGTCCACTGTCCACATCCTCAACCTCCTAAAACTTTCCATTCCACATGGATGGTAGATTTCTCATTTCCTGGACTTCTGTGGTCTGTGGCATTCACAATACCACAACAGATGGGAAGGATCCAACACCTACCTGTGTTCTCCTGGCCTCACAAGCTGGTGTGTGTGTGTGTGTGTGTGTGTGTGTGTGTGTGTGTGTGTGTGTGTGTGTATGTGTGTGTGTGTAGGGGGTTAGGTACCATGCACATCTCCCTCCCCTCTCTGTCTCTGTCTCTCTCTGTCTCTCTGTCTCTCTGTCTCTCTCTCTGTCACACACACACACACACACACACACACTCTGACCAGGGCAGTTTTAAAGGAAAATGGAATAGTGCACAAAAGCTTTCCCTCTGAGGCATATAGAGAAACTTGAGTTCACCTTTTTCTTTTTTTTTTAATCAGGCTTTTGATTTTTTTTTTGTGGCAAACAACTAAGAAATAATATACATACACACCTATGTATTTTCATAAGAATTTATATTATATATGTTCATATATACATGCTGACAGCTATAGATATGTATAGATAAGAAATCAGTATCTTCAAATATGATAATTGATTGGTAAATGTTGGTGACTATTTCATTCAAGAAAATACCTTTTAAACTACAAACAAAATTTGTGTTAGTCAAAGAGAACTGGGCTGTGAGAGCAAGAGAAAGGTGTACTGACAGAAGGATTCACCATCCGTATTTCACACCCTGTAGCTGTATGTGCCAATGCAGTCTGCTCTGCTCTGCTTCTTTTTTTATTTTGGGAAAAGTAGGCATGAAGGATGCTTGTATAAATGTCTCTACTTCTTACTTTGGAAGAATTAAAGTTCATTTGCTGAATAGTCTGTCATTGTTCTTTAATTGGAGCATTGTTTTGACATCCCAGTGTGACTCTTTTCTTTCAGGAAATCTTTAGGTGTACACCATGTGGATTAGCATTACAGAAACCCAGAAGAGCATGTGTACCAGGTGAGGCATGTCTACCTGAAATCCTTTCTTAGGAAATTGCTTTGCAGTGTATATGAAAAGATTGAAATTTCTGCATCTGAGACCGCATGACTGTTTTAATATTTAGCAGACCTAAACTTCAGAGATAGCCCTGCTCTCTTCACCATCTTTTTTTCCCTTTAAGTACACTCTAATTTTAAGTAAACTCCATTAAGTACTTTTCTCATATTTTCAATTAGGATAATTTCCACCAAGAATTCAAAGTTTGGGACTTGACCTATATTGCATTTGGTGTTTTCCAAGTGCCTCCATGAATGACTCAGAAGTTATACTGCATCTTCATTTTCTGTGAAAACATAATATTACACGTCATCATTTCACCTTTCATGTCTCACTATTCATTTCACAGCTACTCAATTCTTTATAATACACAGTTTTAATACAAATATTAGAGAAATTAACCTTAGCAATTTCTTTCCCTTCTCAGACATATACCCAGAGACAGTTGACCTAGTCATATACTCCTTCATTTGACACTGGCTTATGTATCTCAGTGGGTAAGCAGTTGAAGATCTCTGACAACAGGAAGAAAGCCAAAGATTATGGATTTCTGAAAGTCAGTACAATTGCTGAGGCTGAGTTACTCCATTCTGACCAGGGGACAGTTTCTTGGATAACTTCATCCAAGTCCACCAAGAATTCTCTGCTTTTCTATTCTTCTATAAATTTTGAGAATTTACTTTGTCATGTAGGCCTTATTTTCTTCCCAACTATTGAAAGAGTAGTTTTCCCACTCTACATACACATGCTTCTCTGTAGGTGACATGGAACCATATCCAAGATTGTGGTCACCTTGCAGATCTCAGGTCACCCATTGAGTTTTAGAACAAGACCTCTTAAGGGCCAGAGTCTGCTAACATTTGACCAGTATAAACTGCTGTTCCCAGCAATGGAAGCCACAGTCACCATCCCCAAAGGGCCTTGCTGTGTAGTTTGGAGGCCCTGACACACACCCACCATACATAAAAAACATGTTTGCTTTCCTCCTCCACTTACGAAATCTACCTATAGACAAAGTGAATCTAATCAGATGATCTCAGAGGTAGTATTTACACATCAAATTGTTCAGATGTTTTAACAGAGGATATATGTAGCATGAATCTTAAAGAGTCTTATTACTAAAATCAAGCCGGAAGCCAGGTATTTGGGTGAATGCTGAAAGATCAGAGAAACAGAGCAAGCCACAGCTTGCTCACCTCACCAGTTCCTCAGCTGATCCTGTTTTGTCAGACTGGAAGCCTTTGTGTCCTCATCCAAATGGATCTCAGCTGAACTGCTGTTCAAAAGCCTAAAATCTTAACAGGCCTAGTTCCTGGTTTTCACTCCTTAAATACCTTTCTGCTTCCTGCCATCACTTCCTGGGATT
Organism: Peromyscus aztecus; assembly: GCA_902168405.1. NCBI lineage: Eukaryota > Metazoa > Chordata > Mammalia > Rodentia > Cricetidae > Peromyscus > Peromyscus aztecus. Next base: position 20,901 of record CABHPQ010133880.1, read on the forward strand.
AAAGGCATGTGGCACAATGCCTGGCTGTTTCCAGTGTGGCTTTGAACTCACAGAGATCCAGACAGATCTCTGCCTAGGATTAAAGGTGTGTTTCTGTGCCATCATTTTCTGGCCTCTATGTCTAGTGACTGTTCTGTTCTCTGACCCCAGATAAGTTTATTAGGCTGTACAATATTTTAGGGAACACAATATCACCACAGATATTCAAATTCACTTAAAGAAACCACTGTGAAAATGACTAGGATTTCAGTGTTCAAGGTAGGCTTTAGATCTATGTGAAAATATACCAGAGTTATGGGGACTTGGCTCTTCAAGTGTGCCAAATTGTGACAGGTAAGCTCTCTCAATACAACCAAAGTAACAAGACTCTTAACTGTATTCATAATATGCAGATCTCCTCAGTCTTACATTTTGCATTAACAAATATGGCCAAAGGCTTCCATTTAATATGACTTAAAAAGTTGTGTCAAAAGATTTCTCTTGACCTCTGCCAGCCTACTTCAGCAATGCCACTCATCCTTCCTTCCCCAGCATCATTGGAAGCTCTACTTTTCAGAGCTGACTGTGTCTGAGTAGTGTGCTTCCCCGACCCCAGCCTCCTAATTAAGGACTATTCTCAGGAAATTCTACATCAGTGTATGTGGCCCAATAGGACACTCCACACAGGTTGGGCTCAATTTACTGAACTACAGATTTTTTTTTGAGTGAACCAATATTCAAAACCATTTGAACTCTTCAAATTGTCCTTGCCAAAACACTTCATAGGACTTTGCTTCTAGACTTTGTTTAGAGAGCAGCTAATGGTGAATCCTTGCTGTGATGTCAAGAACTCACTTAGGAAGAATGCACAGAAGAGTGTGTAACAAGAACAGGATGAGATAGAGTATACCTTCATCTCAAAATGCACATGGTTGCAGGTTGCAGTATGAAACCTGTGCTATGTGCTATATATATATTCATATATATATATATATATATATGAATGTGGCACATGTGTCTGGTATGGAGGAATATAAATATGTGTGGTATATAATATATAATAATATATAATATATATGTATATATGTTTGTGACACAAGTATGATGTATGCTTATGTATGGTGCATGTGTGGTATATGGGATACCTACACATGTCCATGATGTATACAGAAGTATGGTTCACACCTGGTGTGGTGTGTATGTGTGTGTATGCATAATGTATATTTTTTGTTATACCTATATGCATGATGAATGTGAATACTATATGTAGCATGTATGTGGAGACAAATTTTTATAGTGATTATTATGATGCATGGATGTGGTGTGTGTAAGTTTGGTGTATGTGTGTTATATAGGCCATGTGTGCCCTGTATGTGTGGCATGTGAGTGTATATGCTACATGTGTATTGTCTGTATGTGGTTTGTATTGGTAGCATGTACAATAAGCAAAAAATGTACCATTAGCACAATTCTCCTCCATTACTATTCCCATTTTTTATCTACTAAGTAAATAAACACTCAGTTATCAATTGTGCAATGGATGTTTACATCACAATGAAGAAAAATGAACTTACTAATTGCCAGACAGTGCTCCAGGTTCATGGAAAAGGTAACTAGTTTATCTTCAAGCAAACCCTGTAGGATACAGCTGTTACTGTTTTCATTTCACAGAGCTACCAAGCACAGACTAAGACTAAAGGAAGGAAGCATCATGGGAAGAAGCAGAGCAAAATGGCTCCAGCATAAGCCCTCTGCCCTTCTATGTAGGCCAACATCTGGGACCTTGGGACCTGCATTTGTATTGCCTTCCACTAGGCTAGGCCATAAGATCCAGTGTACCTTCCAAACCAGCCCTAATCTGTTTTCCACTTTTAATTGGACAAATATATTGAATACTATCATTCTGTAGATTGCAACATACTTCACCTTCATTACACTACCAAAAGGAAAGATCTTGACTGTCAATGACAGAAAAAATCCAGCAGGGTTTCAGGAATCTATGGCACCATGTGGAAAGTTGTCACTGAAGTTGTTGGTGTCACTGAATGGAAGTATGTGGTTAAAGAATTGAAACATGAGGAAGATGGTAGCTGCTGCTGCTGGGCCGTGAGTGAGAGCAAAATTGGATGATGAACTGATGTGGAAATACGAGGAACAGGCCCACAAAGAAAGACGTCAAAAAAGGTATACAGAAAAAGAGAAAGATAAAAAACTCAGAGATAAAAGATAGATGGATTAATTTAAGTTAAGAAAAGCTGGCAAGAGCATCAAAGTTTCTCTGCCTTCCTCGGGAATCCGCGGTTTGGATCGATCCTTCCCTCACGGTCTTCCCAGGCCTGCGGATGAGAGATCGCTGGGAGCTCGGGTGAGAGGCATGATACGTAGCAAGCACAGGGAAGGAGCAGTGGCCGGGACTCCCCAGGTGACCCTGTGGGGCACGACAGAGCTGGGTGAACACAAGAAAAGGAGCTACAAGATCCAGGGACGCCCGAACCCGCACAGTGGATGTTAATCACATTGCTGAATGCTTCTCAATTGGGAACTAGTGGAGAGTGCAGCGCGGGGCAGGTGCGCCCTGCGGGAACTGGGGTCCACATGGCAGGGATGAGTGCAGCTGTGACTACAGAGGCAACGAGGGAGGACACCACAGTGCTGAAGGATTGAGGAGCCAGAGAAAGAGGAGGACATCAGGGGCCAGCCACCCAGCTATACAGCAAGCCACGGAATAAGAGGTGTCTTTGGATCCTGTATTTCAAGAAGCTCTCAAAAGAACTTATCAAGATCATCCAACCACCAAACCAGAGCACCAGAATCGTAAGTATACACCTCACTGACTGAGAACAGGGGTGGTCAGCTTGCCCAAGGAAACATATTTTTGTTTCTCATTTCCTGGTGCTTGAAGTTTCTCATTTCTGAGGCTTGGGGGTGTAAGCCTGAAGGGTTAGGGTCTTACACCATCTGCACTGAGCAGAGAAAGAGATGAGTAGACGCCAACGGAAAAATACAGGCAACAACATAAAGACTTATATGACAACACCAGAACCTACTGACCCTACAATTGCAACTCCTGAACATACCAAGGCAGAAGAAACAGAAGAAATCAATCTTAAAAATGACGTTAAGAAGATGATAGAGGCCCTTAAAGAAGAAATAAAAAATACCCTTAAAGAGGAAATAAAAAATTTCTTCAAAGAGGAAACGAAAATTTCCATTAAAGAGGAAATAAAAATTTCCTTAAAGAGGAAATAAAAACTCCATTAAAGAGGAAATAAAAAATTCCCTTAAAGAGGAAATGAAAAACTCCATTAAAGAGGAAATAAAAAATTCTCTTAAAGAGAAAATGAAAAACTCCATTAAAGAGGAAATGAAAAACTTCCTTAAAGAGGAAATAAAAAATTCCCTTAAAGAAATGGAAGAAAAACAAACAAAAAGTTGGAAGAAAGCAAAGAAAGCCTAGAAAAAATAATTAAACAGATGAAAGAAACGTTCCAAGATCTGAAAAAAGAAATTGAGACAACAAAGAAAACACAAGCTGAGGGAATGCTGGGAATAGAAACCCTGACTAAACGAACAGGAACTGCAGAAAGAAGCATAACCAACCGAATACAAGAGATGGAACAGAGAATCTCTGACACTGAAGACACAATAGAGAAAATAGATTCGTCAGTCAAAGAAAACATTAAAGATAAAAAAGTCGTAACACAAAACGTCCAAAAAATCTGGGACACCATGAAAAGACCAAACCTAAGAATAATAGGGATAGAAGAAGGAGAAGAATACCAACTCAAAGGCATAGAAAATATATTCAACAAAATCATAGAAGAAAACTTTCCTAACCTAAAGAAAGAAATACCTATGAAGATACAAGAAGCTTACAGAACACCAAATAGGCTGGACCCAAAAAGAAAGTCCTCTCGCCACATAATAATCAAAACATTAAACATACAGATCAAAGAAAAAATATTAAGAGCTGCAAAGGAGAAAGACCAAGTAACATATAAAGACAAACCTATCAGAATAACACCAGACTTCTCAATAGAGACTATGAAAGCTAGAAGGTCCTGGACAAATGTTATGCAGACACTAAGAGACCATGGGTGCCAACCTAGACTATTATACCCAGCAAAACTCTCAATCACCATAGGCGGAGTAAACAAAATATTCCATGATAAAACCAGATTTAATCAATACCTATCCACAAACCCAGCCTTACAGAAAGCACTAGAAGGAAAAATCCAACCTAAAGAAGCTAAACACACCCATGAAAACTCAGGCAATAGATAAACCCACACCAACATCTGAAGAAATAGAAGGGACAAATTCCTCCCCAGAAAATGCATGACCTGTGAAAGCTGCTAAGAGTTTGAGGCAGATTTGGGGAGAAAGAAAGCCCCTACCTCCAAAGGCAGCTAGCAGAGGAGTAGAGCAGCCTGGGATGTCTGGGGCTCTGCATCTGGGGGGAAGGGAGCGTGCAGGGTGAGAGTGGAATCATTGGGAGAGGGGTTTCTATGAAGGAGCTGTGGAAGGGCTGTTGTGGGTGTTGACTATAAGCTCTAAACTTTAGAAATGATGTACGTACTTTCTGTCTCGTTAAGAGAATCTTTCTAATAGAGATAGTGATAATAATTAACAGTAAGAAGTAGAAAAAGATGAAAATAAGATATGTGAGTTTGTAAAAATTCTGTCTTGTTAGATCTGTGTTAAGAAATCTTTAGGTGTTTACTAAGTTAAATATATGCTAATGGTAGCCCTATATAAGTTTGTAAAATAGATCCATAGAGTTCCTTTAAAAATATAAGCTTGCAAGAAGAATCTAAGGTAGTCCTAAAACATACAGTAATACGCTTGTAAGAGGTAAAGATACTAGTTGTAAATGTAAGTTTAAATAAGAATTAAGAAGATGGAATGAATATAAGAAGTATATAAGAAGTAATAAGAAATATATCTGCTAAAGTATTTCCCCACAGCTGAGATCTGTGGAAAATCAATGCAATACAGAAAAACCTGAGTTTACGTAAAAAATAGTGCTGTTTACAATACTACTGTACCTAGAAAGGTCTCTGTCTGTGAGAACAAAAGTTGCAGAGACGCTTGTTTGAACTAAAATTATTAACTGCAAAAAGTTTTGGTTGTAAATCATCTCTTCATATTTGGAAGTGAAAGCCTGATACCAGAATTTACTTTTTTTTTTAACTTCTTGAACTTAATGAAAAAACTACAAAAAGATTTTGGTTATGGATTTATCATATTTGGAAGGCTAGTATCAGAATTTATCATTTGAATTTTGAGACTTAAGAAATGAAATGCACAATAGAGATTTCATTGCAATGGGACAATTTCGAGTTTATAGTAATGACCTAGGAACTGTATGCTGGAACTGGGTTAAAAAATGGAACTGTTTAAATGAAGAAATTTATTGTTTCTACCTTGACTCAAGATGCAGTTTTGTGTATGCGTATATGCTGGTGATTCATGTATTGTTCTCTTTATTGTTTCTACCTTGACTCAAGATGCAGTTTTGTGTTTGCATATATGCTGGTGACTCATGTATTGTTCTATGTTAAAAATGCAATTGTTTTGTGGAAAAAAAAAAGACTAAAAAAAAAAAGAATTGAAACACACTGCTCTATGTCTTAAGGAGGAGTATCAGCCAAATCATGGGATTAAACAGTAGGAACATGTTAATGAGAGAGAGAGATATCTTCTTCCTCCAATCCCCCTTCTCCACACAGAATTGCCATCAAATATACTGATGTCCACCCCCCAGAGAATACTGGGCACCACTGGTCTAATACTTGTCTAACAAAATAAGATAAAAATGTTAAAGATCACTTGAAATGAATAACAGAGTCAGGGGCTCCCAAGGGACACTTTCAACGCTCATGAAAATTTGAGTAACACTTAAGCAGAAGACAATGTTGACTTTAAATAAACCCTTAAAGTCTTCTTCATGCTTGTAACTAGCTCCCAAGTGCCAAGAGAGGGATCCAGAATATCTAACCTAGCAGTTAAACTGCTTTTGGTTTGCACACTCTGCCTTCCTGTGATCTGAGACTGATTCTCTCCTTTGTGGCTTTGCTCACAGGTGATGATTTCTGAATTTTCCTTTTCCCTAACCCGTCATCTCTAGTTCTCCTCCATGTTATGCTAGGCCACCACCATTTGAAGGAGTACTTGATTTTTCCTTGTCCAGGATGAGAACAGGACACTACAGTTTATATAAGCATATATAAGTTTATATAAGTTTATATAAGCATGTGGAGTACATAGTCATATGGTTTCACATCATTTCCACAAGCCCACCCACACTAAACAGGCTTTCCCAGGCTCTCTCCACACTTCAGATCACACATTCAGCAAAACACAGATGTTGGTTGAATAAGTAAAACTATATCTTTTAAAAGATTTCACGTGAGTAATTTCCAATCTTAATCTTATATAGTAATAACTAAATCGAGGACATTTTTGTTCTCATTAAAAAAAATCTGTAAGAACATTTCACCCAAACATAAAAGAATATACCTTTTTTCTGTACCTTACAGAACTGTCTCAAAAACTGACCTCAGACTCAAATGAAGTCTCAACTGATACAAGAAAATTGAAATAACACCCTGCATCTTATCAGACCACCACAGATTAAAGATGGATATAAAAAAAATCAGAAACCTTACAAACTCATGGTAACTGACCAAGTCTCTATTGGATTCTAGAATTCAATGAAAATGAATACACAGCATACCTAAACTTATGGAACACAATGAAAGCGGTTCTAAGAGATAAGTTCATAGCACTAAGTGTATACATATAAAACAAATCCAAAGCAGAAGAGATCTCATAGAACCAACTTAACAGCACACCTGAAACTTAAAGAACATAAAGAAGTAATCACCCCCAAGAGTACTTGATGGTAAATAATCAAATAGTCAAACTCAGAAATGAGGTCAGAATGGAACAGGATAGAATAGAATAGAATAGAATAGAATAGAATAGAATAGAATAGAATAGAATAGAATAGAATAGAATAGAATAGAATA
>CABHPQ010133882.1:0-16976 GCA_902168405.1 Peromyscus aztecus
TGAGTTAGTCTTGTTTCCTGCCATGTTACAGAAGGTGTTTATCAGCTGTAAGAGTTCCTTGATCAAATATTGGGGGTCAGTTATGTATACTATTATGTCATCTGCAAATAGTGAAAGTTTGATTTCTCCCTTTCCAATTTGTATCCCTGTGATCTCCTTTTGTTGTCTTATTGCTCTACCTAGAACTTCAAGTACTATATTGAATAAGTATGGGGAGAGCAGAGAGCCTTGTCTTGTTCCTGATTTTAGTGGAATCGCTTCGAGTTTCTCTCCATTTACTTTGATGTTGGCTCTTGGCTTGCTGTAAATTGCCTTTATTATGTTTAGGTATGTTCCCTGTATTCCTCATTTCTTCAAGACCTTTATCATGAATGTGTGTTGGGTTTTGTCAAAGGCCTTTTCAGCATCTAATGAAATGATCATGTGATTTTTTTTCTTTGAGTTTGTTTATATGGTGTATTACGTTGACAGACTTTCGTATGTTGAACCAACCTTGCATCTCTGGGATGAAGCCTACTTGATCATGGTGGATAAATGTTTTGATGTGTTCTTGGAGTCTGTTTGCTAATATTTTATTAAGTATTTTTACATCAGTGTTCATGAGGGAGATTGGGCTGTAATTTTCTTTCTTTGTTGCATGTTTGTTTCGCTTGGGAATCAGAGTAACTGTAGCCCCATAGAAGGAGTTTGGTAATGTTCCTTATGTTTCTATTGTGTGGAACAATTTAAAGAATATTGGTATTAACTCTTCTTTGAAGATCTGGTAGAATTCTGCATTGAAACCATCTGGTCCTGGGCTTTTTTTTTGGGGGGGGGGATTAGGATACTTTTAATGACTTTCTATTTCCTTAGGGGTTATTGGACTATTTAAATTATTTATCTGGTCTTGATTTAAGTTAGGTATGTGGTACCTATCCAGAAAATTGTCATTTTCTTTTTGATTTTGCAATTTTGTGGAGTCCAGGTTTTTGAAGTATGACCTGATGATTCTCTGGATTTCCTCAGTGTCAGTTGTTATGTCTCCCTTTTCATTTCTGATTTTGTTAATTTGGATGCTCTCTCTCTCTCTCTCTCTCTCTCTCTCTCTGCCTTTTGGTTAGTCTGGATAAGGGCTTGTCTATCTTGTTGATTTTCTCAAAGAACCAACTCTTTGTTTCATTGGTTCTTTGTATTGTTCTCTTTGTTTCTATTTTATTGATTTCAGCTCTCAATTTGATTATTTCCTGGTGTCTATTCCTCCTGGGTGACTCTGCTTCTTCTTGTTCTAGGGCTTGCAGGTGTGCTGTTAAGTCACTAGTGTGAGATTTCTCCAACTTCTTTATGTGGGCATTTAGTGCTATGAGTTTTCCTCTTAGCACTGCTTTCATAGTGTCCCATAAGTTTGGGTATGTAGTATATTCATTTTCATTGATCTCTAGGAAGTCTTTAATTTCTTTCTTTATTTCTTCCTTGACCCATTGGTGATTCAGTTGAGCATTATTCAGTTTCCATGAGATTGTAGGCTTTCTGTATAATTCTTGTTGTTGTTGAAATCTAACTTTAAGCCATTGTGGTCTGATAGAATCCAGGAGGTTATTCCAATTTTTTTGTATCTGTTGAGATTTGCTTTGTGACCGAGTATGTGTTCAATTTTAGAGAAGGTTCCATGGGTTGCTGAGAAGAAGGTATGTTCTTTTTTGTTAGGATAGAATGTTCTGTAGATATCGATTAAGTCCATTTGAGTCATAACATCAGTTAAGTCCCTTATTTCTCTGTTAAGTTTCATTTTGGCAGATCTGTCCAGTGGTGAAAGTGGGGTGTTGAAGTCTCCCACTATTAATGTGTAGGGTTTAATGTGTGATTTAAGCTTTAGTAGTGTTTCTTTTACATATGTGGGTGCCCTTGTGTTTGGGGCATAAATGTTCAGAATTGAAACTTCAATTTTGGTGGATCTTTCCTGTGATGAGTATGTAATGTCCTTCTTGATCTCTTTTGATTGATTAGAGTTTGAAGTCTATTTTGTTGGAGATAAGGATAGCTATATCTGCTTGCTTTTTAAGGCCATTTGATTGGAAAGACTTTTCCCAGCCTTTTATTCTGAAGTAGTGTCTATCTCTGAAATTGAGGTGTGTTTCTTGTATACAGCAGAGAGATGGGTCCTGTTTTCATATCCATTCTGTTAGCCTGTGTTTTTTTATTAGGTGAATTAAGTCCATTGATATTAAGGGTTTTTGATGACCGGTGATTGTTAGTTCCTGTTATTTTTTGGTGGTAGTGTGTGTGTATTTCTCTTCTTTGGGATTTACTGCTATGTGGTTATCTATTGCCTGTGTTTTTGTGGGTGTATCTGACTTACTTTGGTTGGAATTTTTCTTCTAGTGCTTTCTGTAGGGCTCGATTTGTGGATAAGAAAGATTGTTTAAATCTGGTTTTGTCTTGGAATGTCTTGTTCACACCGTCTATGGTGATTGAAACTTTTGCTAGGTATATTAGTCTAGGCTGACATCCATGGTCTTAGTGTCTGCATTACATCTGTCCAGGACCTTCTTGCTTTCAAAGTCTCCATTGAGAAATCTGGTGTTATTTTGATGGGTTTGCCTTTATAAGTCACTTGGCCTTTTTCCTTTGCTGCTCTTAATATTCTTTCTTTATTCTGTACTTTTAGTTGTTTAATTATTATGTTGCGAGGGGACTTTTTTGGGGGGGTTGTAGATGTAACCAACTGTCTTATAAATAAGAAACACAGAACCAATGCAAAGAAGAAAGCCAAGAAGTCAGAGCTAAGAGCTAAAACCTTACCCTTCCTCCTGCAGTGGTCCTACCTCTCCGAAGGAGCCGGTACTTCCTGTGTTAAAGTCTTTATATAGTCTCTGTTCTGCCTTCTCATTGGTTGTAAACCCAACCACAGGACTGCCTCATTACGGCCTGTCTGTATAGACCTCCAGGTGTTCTATGGTTGGTATTGAGATTAAAGGCATGTGTATCCAATGCTGGCTGTACCCCTGAACACACAGAGACTTACCTAGCTCTGTCTACCAAGTGCTGTGATCACAAGCGTACACCACCACTGCCCTGCTTTCCTATGGCTTGCTAATAGCTCTGACCCCCAGGCAACTTTATTTATTAACATACAATTAACATTTTGGTACAAAAGAAAAATATCACCATAGGGGGTCTAGTCTGTTTGGTGTTCTATAGGCTTCTTGTATCTTCATAGGCATTTTTTTCTTTAAGTTGGGAAAGTTTTCTTCTATGATCTTGTTGAATATATTTTCTGTGCTTTGGGTTGGTATTCTTCTCCTCTTCTATCCCTATTATTTGTAGGTTTGGCCTTTTCAGGGTGTCCCAGATTTCCTGGACGTTTTGTGTTATGACTTTTTTGGCTTTGGTATTTTCTTTGACTGACGAATCTATTTCCTCTATTGTAACCTCTACACCAGAGATCCTCTCTTCCATCTCTTGTATTCTGTTGGTTATGCTTGCATCTGTGTTTCCTGTTCATTTACCAGAATTTCTATTTCCAGCATTTTCTCTGTTTGTGTCTTCTTCATTGATTCTATATCCCTTTTTAGGTATTCATCCATATCCCTCACATGTTTAATTGCCTTTTCATGGATTTCTTGGCTTTCTTTAAGGGATTTATTGATTTCTTTCAATTTTTTATTTATCTTTTCCTCTATTTCTTTATTGATTTCTTCCAATTTTTGTTTGTCTTTTTCTCAATTTCATTTTTCATTTTTTCTTGAAAGGCCTGTAGCATCTTCATGATGCTATTCTTAAGGTCACTTTCTTCTGCTTCTTCTACATTGTGATGTTCAGCTATTGCTGTTGGAGGAGGGCCATGTTCTGGTGATGCCGTATTGCTCTTTATGTTGTTGTATGTATTTTTGCCTTGATGTCTGCCCATCTCCTTCTCTCTTGGTCCAATGAGAGCTGGCAGTTTGGTTTCCATGCCTCAGGAAGTTGCTAGAGTCTTAGGTGGATGGGTATGGGGGCATGGCATGTAGATTGCAGGGTCCAGTGGGGAGTTTTGGTGAGGTGGTCCTTACGGTAGGAGTTTTGCCTGCTGTCTGGTAACAGGGACAGATTTGGGTGGTGGTAACCCGGGGATGGGTCCTAGGGGCCTGACAATTCAGTTTTAATGAGTTTTTCTTCTCATTAAATCAAACTCAGAATCTGGTTATTGTAAATTCCTTTATGTAGTGTAGTGATTATGTCAGAAATCATTTAAGGAACTGATTGTCTGCAATCATTTATTACATCATCTCTTTCCTTATAAGCCATTTACTGGAAGGCGCATGTCAATTCCAAGTAAAAGAACACATAAACAATCTTGTTCCTTCTTTTTTCTACAAACAGGTCTTGCTGTTTCTAAGCCACACCTGGTGACATTTTTGGAACAAAGACAAGAATCTTCAGATGTGATGAGACAAGCAGCAGCCAACATGCATCCAGGTGAGTAGGAATGAAGGGTTTGGGGTCAGGGTTGAGGTCCACATGTCCCACAGAAGGGCAGGCTTTCCCATTACCCTGGAACATGACACTGTGGGAATCATTCTTTAGGTTTTTCCTTTATGTCTTTGTTGTCGAAGCTCATCTCTCAGAAATTTCTGATGCTTTAAGTCTTTTAAGCTTTGTATTTCCCCAAGAATAACTCACTAGCTGGCTCCTATTTGCAGTGACTTCCAAGATTTTTCTTTTTGTTGATTCTCCATTGTAGTGTAAGATTCTGGGAAAGAGAACTCAGTGCTGGTCAATTTGAGAGTCATTTAGTTTTAGAATTTGAGAGCAGACTCTAGCCAGAAAGATCTCAATACCAAAGTGAGCATGATGTTTTGAGTTATGATTTTTTGGCTGAAGTGTTTTCTTTGACTGATGGATCTATTTCCTATATCACATCCTCCATGCCCCAAATTCTGTCTTCCGTATCATGTATTTGTTTCCTTTTGCTTGCTTCTGGAGTTCCTGCTCATTTACTCAGATTTTTATTTCCAGCATTCCCTCGCTTTGTGTCTTCTTCATTGCTTCGGCCTCAATTTTTAGATCTTGAACTGTTACCTTCACCTGTTTGAATGCTTTTCCTTTATTTTCTTGGCTTTCTTTAAGGGATTTATTGATGATTTCTTCTAATTTTTGTTTGTCTTTCTCAATTTCTTTAAGGGAATTTTTCATTCCTCTTTAAAGGCCTCTATCACCTCCACAAAGTTATTTTGTAGGTTCTTTTCTTTTGCTTCTTCAATGTTGTGATGTTCATGTGTTGCTGTTGTACAACCACTAGGTTCTGGTGGTGCCATATGGCTCTTTATGTTGTATGTGTGCTTGCATTGGTGTCTACCAATCTCTTCCATAATCAGTGCAAGAGGTGTTTTTGTCTGAAGGAACTGCTCTTGATTCAATCTGTGCAGGCTGTGTCTGTGTCTCAGGCGGCCACTCTTGATCCAACCTGCACTCTTGGGTCCAATCAGAACTCTTGGTGCAATCAAGCTGGTAGATTCTGTGTCTCAGGGAACTGCTGAGGTCACAGGCATATGCGTGGGTTTGGGCAGAGGGAGTTGATCTCATAGATTGCAAGGTCCCTTGGGAGATATCGGTAGGGAGATCTGCCCACTGGAGTCTTCCCTAGTGGCCTGCAATGGTGGGGGTAGGGGTGGGTCAAGGGTTGTGCCCTGGGGCCTAGGTCCTAAAGTCAGGACGTTCTGGCTAGGCAAAGAGTCACTCACCTCTTGATCCAATCAGAGCTGGTGGAACCTGTGCCTTAGGGAGCCACTTGGGTCAAAGGGAGATGGGTGGGTTTGGGTAGGGAGTAGTGTTGTAATTGCAGGATTTAATGGCGGGTGTTTGACAAGAGGCCTGCCCACAGGAGACCTCCCTACTGGCCTGCAACTTAGGCAGCAGTGAGTGAGGGTGGGGAGGCATGAGTTGTGCCCCAGGCCTAGGGCCTAGACACAGGACTCTGGCTGGGAGAAGAGTCAGTCATCACCCCTTGGTACCATCAGAACTGGCAGATTGTGTGTCTCAGGTTCCCCCTGAGGTCACAGGGGAATGGGTGGGTTTGGGGGGGGGAGTGGGTCTTACAGATTGCAGGGTCCCTAGGGGGTATTGGTGGGGAGATCTGCCTGCCAGAGTCTTCCCTACTGGGCTGCAACTGGGGCAGCAATGGGTGGGAATGGTGGAGCATGGATTCTGCCTTGGAGCTCTGGACTTAGGCAAGGAGAAGAGTCACTCACCTCTTGGTCCAATCAGAGCTGGGGGATTCTGGTTTATATTTTCTTGTCATCAAAATAAAGCATAAAATACGGTCCTAAATTTTTAGCGACAAATTTAATCTTTTTGTGGACCATCTACTTCTTGTCCAGCATATCTTTTGTACCTGCCAAAATAATACTCTATGTGAAGGATTAAAATGTTCTATTTAGATGATGGCTCAAATTCATATAGTCACAAATTAACTTTCTCTTTTCTTGGCTTGGTGACCTTATAATTTCAGGGTTGTCTGGCCATATAACATATCCTGTTTAATAGGTTTACTTCTGTTGTAAAATGCCCTTACAACTTTCTTAGCTATTAAACTTTGAATACTATGCCATTATGTCTAGGATCGTTTTGGCCATGCCCTTATTATAGTAGAAGTATAGATTATTTCTGCCTACAATATTTTATCATTTATGCTTAGTCCCTGTAGGTTTTAAAATGTACTGTAGTTTCTCACTGATGCTTCAATATGTATGAGTAAATATTTCCTTTGAAAATGATAAGCATTATAAATATGAAGAATATTTCCAAGCCTTTGTTCATTTCTCAACTTTTGCTCTACAGGAACAACATTCAGTGATTATAATGATTACAACAAGGGTATTGACTATAACTCATTAAGTATTCAACGCCAGAAAATTCATACAAGAGAGAAACCCTACCAGTGTAAAGAATGTGGTAAGGGCCTTAGTTCTTATAAAACACTTTCCATACACCAGAAACTTCATACTGGAGAAAAATCCTACACATGTAAAGAATGTCATAAGGCCTTCAGTACTCGCTCTTCACTTTTTATACACCAGAAAAATCATACTGATGAAAAAACCCACAAGTGTGAAGAATGTGGCAAATTATTTTACTATCCTTCAATGCTGAAGCAACATCAAAGAATTCATTCTGGAGAGAAACCCCACAAGTGTGAGGAATGTGGCAAAGCTTTTTATGATCCTTCATTCCTGAAGCAACATCAAAGAATTCATTCTGGAGAGAAACCATATAAGTGTCAAAAATGTGGCAAAACTTTTTATAATTTTTCATTCCTGAAGCAACATCAAAGAATTCATTCTGGAGAGAAACCTTACAAGTGTAAAGAATGTGACAAATCCTTTAACACTCCTTCAGTGCTGAAGCAACATCAAAAAATTCATTCTGGAAAGAAACCCTACAAGTGTGAAGAATGTGGCAAATCCTTTTATAAACCTTCAGTGCTGAAGCAACATCAAAAAATTCATTCTGGAGAGAAACCCTACAAGTGTGAAGAATGTGGCAAATCCTTTTACACTCCTTCAGTGCTGAAGCAACATCAAAGAATTCACTCTGGAGAGAAACCATGCAAGTGTGAAGAGTGTGGCAGTTTATTTTCTTCATTTTCATACCTTACTCAACATCAAGCAATTCACTGCAAAGACAATCCCTACAAGTGTGAGGAGTGTGGCAAAAAGTTTTCCCATTCTGCAATCCTTCAGAAACATAGTAAAATTCATAGAGAGAGACCATACAAGTGTGAAGAATGTCACAAAACCTTTCTTTATCACTCATCACTTAAGAACCACAAGGTAGTTCATACTGGACAGAAACTATACAAGTGTGAAGAGTGTGGCAAATATTTTTCCTCAGCTTCATGCCTTAGACGACATCAAATAATTCACGATGAAGACAACCCTTACAAGTGTGAAGAGTGTGGCAAATGTTTTTACTCATATTTATCACTTAGAGGACATCAAACTATCCATTCTGAAGTCAATCCTTATACCTGTGTACAATGTGGCAAACGATATTCCTGTTCTAAGGATCTTCAGGAACATCAAACACTTCATACTGGAGAGAAATTGTACAAGTGTGAAGAATGTGGCAAAGGCTTTCATTATCAATCAGGCTTTAGGAGACACAAGGCAATTCATACTGGAGAGAAACCTTACAAGTGTGAAGAATGTCACAAACCCTTTCGTTATCTCTCATCCCTTAGGAATCACATGGGAGTTCATACTGGAGAGAAACCATACAAGTGTGAAGAATGTCACAAAACCTTTTGTTTTCTCTCATACCTTAGGAAACACAAGAGAGTTCATAGTGAAGAGAAATCCTACAAGTGTGAAGAATGTCACAAAGCCTTTCATTATCTCTCATCCCTTAGGAAACATAAGACAATTCATACTGGAGAGAAATCCTACAAGTGTGAAGAATGTCACAAAGCCTTTTTTTATCTGTCATCCCTTAGGAGACACAAGACAGTTCATACTGGAGAGAAACCATACAAGTGTGAAGAATGTCACAAAGCCTTTCATTATATCTCATCCCTTATGAGACACAAGACAGTTCATACTGGAGAGAATATCTAAAACTGTAAATATGTGACAGATGATTCTCTTCATCTTCATCCTTTAGACAATATAAAAAAGAAAAGGAAATTCATTCTGAAGACAATCCCTAAAATTGTGGAGAATGTGACAAAAACTTTGTTAACCTTTATGTCCTTACTCAACACATGGTATAGTTCATAGGGGAGAGAAATCCTACAAATGTCTTAAAATATTTATTTTTTCAACCCTTAAAATACATCACATGATTCATTCTGACTACAAACTCCATGAGTGTGTTGAAGTGTGGTAAAATGTTTGCTAACAATTCAGATCTTACCCACCCCAATGAATCCATAGTGGAGAATATTAGGTTAATTATTTTGGATTGTCAACAGGAACCTCTAACTTCCAATAGCAAAAATGCTAAGAACGTCATCAGAGAGCTGTATAGATTTCTCTTTGCTATAACCCCCAACAATTTGTTCAAGCACTGTGTTTGAAACTTGCTTTGGTTAATGAGTCTCTTTCTTCTGTAACTATAAATGTTCTCTGAAACCTTTACCATGTCCTGAAATTGTCCACGGGGTACCTGGAATCTGAGATCTGGGCTGTAGCATAGTTACTGTTGTTTTTCCCAGTGGAGTCATCCAAGCTCCTGTAATAGCTCCCCTTGGTGTGTAAAGAACTCTGTCTCTCTGAGCTAGCAGGTTTTCACCCAGTATCTATCTCCTGAATCCTTATTGGTAAAATAAAAGGACAATGACTAGTTAAAACTACAGGAAGGCTCTTCCAGTCTAAGGCCTTAGCATCAAGGCAGTAGCTGCAGCTGAAGAGGTGAAGTCATCAGCTGAGGCATCGATAGTATGAGGTGCAGCTGCTGTGCCCCAGATAAAAACAACAGTGCCCATAGAGCAATAATGACAGACAAGTTATGAGAGGAACCAATCATTTTCTGGTTGGATTTAATGCTTATTCCACAAATTGTAACTGATGTGATATTAATTTGATAATATACTTTAACTTGGCTTGGTGATAAGTCCTAGGGAGAATTGAATGCTGTTATTCTAATAAGTGGATAATAACTAAATGCTCCCAAGTTCTCATCTTTATTCCACAGAGTCAGGAACCCAAGTCCTCATCATATAACACAGTGTCAGGAACCCAATTCTCATCTTTATCCCACAGAGTTAGGAACCCAAGTTCTCATCTTTATCCCACAGAGACAGGCACCTCTCAACACCCACCAGAAAATATTAGTTGTGTTGTAGATAGAGAATAATACACAGATGCACATTGGTCGAAGTATAAAGAATATTAGCCTTTCCTGGAGCTCACTTGGTAGCCCAGCCTGGCCTTGAACTTACAGAGATCCACCTGCCTCTGCCTCCCGAAAGAGGTTTTTTACACACATCTAAATCCAAAAGTCAGGGAATCCTGAGGGAATTGAGGTAGAAAGAATGTCAGAGGCAGAAATAGTAGATGTCTGCAGTGAGACAGTAGAAATGTTGAAACATTTTTAGAACACTGAAACATTGCTAGAAAAGTCAGTGCCACTTCATGCTTGAATGTGGTTGATATATTGTGCAACCCAATAAGCTTATCCGGGGGTCAAAGAACAGAACAGCCACCAGCTTAGACATAGAAGCCAGAAAATGGTGGTCCGCATGCCTTTAATCCTATCACTTGGGAGGCAGAGATCCATCTGGATCTCTGTGAATTCAAGGTCACAGTGGAAACAGCCAGGCATGGTGACACACACCTTTAATCCCAGGCAGTGATGGCAGAAAGAAGAAAGGTATGCAAGACATGAGGACCAGGAACTAGAGGCTTTTAAGCTTTTAGGCTTTTGAGCAGGAGTTTGCCTGAGATCCATCTGGGTGAGGACTCAGAAGCCTGCCATCTGAGGAAACAAGATCAGCTGAGAAGTTGGCAAGGTGGAGTTGGCTGTGACTTGTTCTGTCTCTCTGGTCTTTCAGAATTTATCCCACTATCTGGCTCCTTATTTTTTTATTAATAAGACTGTTTTTCAACTAGTCTACACTTGAACATACTGTGATTATTGCTACCTGTACAACACTTACACAGGCTATACCCCAGCATACAATAAGGGTGGTTGCATAAGGGGCTCACAATGTCTCACTCTGTGGAGGAGCTATTTGGCAATTGATGGCTCCTGAGAGAGACAGTCATTCTTAGAGTGTTGCAGGTTCCAGTCAACTGTCCTACACCCCTACACATGGAGGGAGCACTAAGTGGAATGAAGAAATAACACAGAAAAAGCCCACCAAATTGGGATTGTAAAGTGTTTTTAAGGGTAAGAAACAACAGGTGAAGGAATGTAGGGATTAAATAAAACATTTAACATACATGTATTAAATTCTCCTCAAATAAATATAATTTTAATCCTTGTTGGTTTTAGACATATTTATACTGACCTGTTTTAACAATGATTACAGCACATGCATCTGGCCATCATAATATTTATAGAGGGTCAGCATCCTACTGAGAAGGCATCGTGAGGGATCAAGTGAGTGGACTCCTGTAATATCATAGCCTCCTGGCAGTCATCTAGGTAGCTGGGTAGAGGTGTGAGGATTGAAGAGACAATGAAGAAGACAGAAAAGATTCAAGAGGTCTGCTGGTCAGTGCCGCACAGCCCCAAGTTTACTTCACAGCCAGCTTATATACAGTTTTGAAGGACAGAGGTAGAACAAAGCACAGCACAGGCATTCAGTCATTGTCTATCCTGCCTTGCATCCAGGAACAGGCAGTTTCATTTTTTATCTCAATGTACCACTGAAGGCAGCAGCAGCCTGCATCTAGCTAGATAGTATATTCCCTTGTATGGGCTTATCAGGACTTCCTCACAGCCCTTCAAGGAGACTGTGGGCTAATCAGAACTTTCTCACAGCCTTGGAGCAGACAATCTTGAACTCTATTGACTCAGAATAGACTTTAGATTCAAACTGGGAAACTGAGCCAGTTGTGGGCTCCCACAATTCCTCTTTTTTTTTTTTTTTTATTTTAAGACTCTCTTGAGTCTCTCAGATGACCATGCCTGTCTTAGGTGTTTTCTTATCACATTCCAGTCTTACCCATCATGGCAGCATGAATTTCATCATTCACGGCCTGTCTTAGGTTGAAAGGAGGCAAAGAAAACTTACCCGTTCTTGGCTACCAGCCTCTGATGCCGAGTCAGAGGAATGTGCGGAGTTTTACTCTGTGGAGTTATGAGCCCAATCTCTGTAATAAGTTCAAAATCAGCTTGAGAATTATAGGGAAACAAATTATGTCTACTAAGATACATGCTCCAATAGCTATAACACTACTTAAGAGTGAAATAAATGATGATGTTGCGATATCCATTTTAAATTGTTCTAGAATATCTTTAGCTGTTTTAACTGCATCAAAATCCAATCTAGCCTTTCTTATTTCTATAATCTCTCGATATAATTTAGCCAAATCTAAGGATTCATTAGAATCATGCCAAATTCCTTTAAGATGTGCCTTAACCTTTTCCCATTCAATTGCACTTTCATTGTACACAGAAGATGTAACACAAATCCATTCATAATTAACATGACATTTCAAATGCACTCTAGCTTTCAGACTTTGGAGTTTATCTCCCCAAAATTGTACCGTATCATATAAAGCATTCAATTTATGTTCCATTTTTACATCAATATCTTTTTGTGTTTCTAATGTCATAGAGACATTCATAGACAATTGATTTACAAAGCGTGCTGTCTGAATGAATTGAGACAAGGCCACTGAAGTCATCGTAGTAGTAGCAAGCTTAGTAACAAGAGCTGCAATTCCTGCTATAACTAATCCAGCAACATGTTTCTGCCTGCTTAAAGCTTTCTTAATTTCTTCAATTACTTATAGCCCTTTATCATCAAACCATCGATCATTCATATATACTGGCAATATAACAAATAAAGGTTGTTTTAACACTATTACACGAATGTGATTATCCATTTGGGAAATACAATTAGTCAAAATGCAATTAAGACATGATACATTAAACACAGAACCATTCATAGAAATATTTGTTTCACCAACTAAAAGAACATAGGGCATTTTAACACAAGCTAAAACAGTTTCTTTCAAAGGACAAACAGGTTTCAAATGACTGGAATGTCCTCTGACTGTTCCCATGGCAGCAGCAAGTTTCCAAACATAAGTTTGTGGAGATCCAGTACTGGAATACCAAATTCCAGCTGACATTCCTTGGCCCCAAGATTCTGCTGTAGACACAGCAAAAGAGTCACTATAGTCTTCCTGATTTCCGGACCAGTCAAGAATATACTGCTGTGTCCCTGTGATGTTGTACCTTAAAGGAACAATGCTAGTGCATCATCTCCAAAACAAAGTTCTGTTAGACTCTCGCAGTTCTTTTGTGCATGAAGGAAGTCATTGAGGTGGTGAAGTATGACTTTTCCAATTACCTTGAGGAAGCAATACCTTTGTATAACTGGTACATTATCATGTTCCAATACTTGTTTTGGAAACATTCCAAGACATCCCTCTAAAGTAATATCTTTTGTAAAACATATAGGGATCCCTTTACCATATCCAATATAAGAAAAATTGTGAGTAATCTGGGACTCTTGGGTGAAAGGTCGATCTCAAAGCCTGGTATCATTAACCACAACCACAATTTCTTTTCCTTCCCAAGTTGCAGGATGTAAAATTGGTGGATCAGGAACATAGGCCCAATAGGTCTCACTCTGGCATCTCTGGATGGTCATCAGCAACATCAGGGTCAGCATCTCTCTACTTCATACACTGCACCAATCTTTTAGGCAACCAACGAGCTTTATTTTCTTCCTGTGAAAAATCACAAACATGCCCTAGTGCCCATATCAATATAGGGTTGGGGCCCTTCCATAAGCCAGTACAGGGATCTTTCCATTTAACTAGATCAAATTTAGTGGTGGTGTCTTCATGTCAAAATTGATCAGCTGCAGATTTTCTAGCAGCATCCACATTTCAAAAATTTAAAACAAATAAGGCATAATTTAAAGCATTGTGTGGTGACTGGGGATATAACTCCCCCTTAATTTTTTAAGATGTATCTTGAGGCTGCTCTAAGCTCTCTCAACAATACCTTTTCCTTGAGGATTATAAGGAGTGCCTGTTTTATGTTCAATTTGCCATTGAAAACAAAATTGATAAAAAGCTTTACTAACATATCCAGATCCATTATCAGTTTCAATAACTTTTTGTATCTCCATATAGGAGAAACATTTTAGGCAATGATCAGTTACATGCTTAATAGCCTCACCAATTTGAGCAGTAGCCATTAAAAATCCTGAATAAGTATCTATTGTTACATGTACATGTTTCAGTTTTCCAAATTCTATAATATGAGTGACATCCATTTGTCACAAATGATTAGGAAGAAGACATCGAGGATTTACTCCAAAATGAGGTACAGTTAAATATTGAGGACATGTAGCACATTTTTTAACAATTTGGTGAGCAGTTTCTCTTATGTCAAATTTTTTTTTTAAGCTTTTACTATTTTGATGATGTAATGCATGTGATCGCTGAGCAAGTTCAACTTGAGATAAAGTGATCAACTGAGTAAATTTCCTCTTTAATGGAGTTTTTCATTTCCTCTTTAAGGAAATTTTTATTTCCTCTTTAATGGAAATTTTCATTTCCTCTTTGAAGAAATTTTTTATTTCCTCTTTAAGGGTATTTTTTATTTCTTCTTTAAGGGCCTCTATCATCTTCTTAACGTCATTTTTAAGATTGATTTCTTCTGTTTCTTCTGCCTTGGTATGTTCAGGAGTTGCAATTGTAGGGTCGGTAGGTTCTGGTGTTGTCATATAAGTCTTTATGTTGTTGCCTGTATTTTTCCGTTGGCATCTACTCATCTCTTTCTCTGCTCAGTGCAGATGGTGTAAGACCCTAACCCTTCAGGCTTACACCTCCAAGCCTCAGAAATGAGAAACTTCAAGCACCAGGAAATGAGAAACTAAAAATATGTTTCCCTGGGCAAACTGATCACCCCCGTTCTCAGTCGGTGAGGTGTATACTTACGATTCTGGTGCTCTGGTTTGGTGGTTGGGTGATCTTGATAAGTTCTTTTGAGAGCTTCTTGAAATACAGGATCCAAAGACACCCCTTATTCCGTGGCATGCTGTATAGCTGGGTGGCTGGCCCTTGATGTCCTCCTCCTTCTCTGGCTCCTCGATCCTTCAGATTCCAGGGAGCACCGCGGCGTCCTCCCTCGTTGTCTCTGTAGTCACAGCTGCACTGATCCCTGCCATGCGGAACCCAGTTCCCGCAGGGCACACCTGCCCCGCGCTGCTGCGCTCTCCACTAGTTCCCAATTGAGAAGCAATCAGCAAGGTGATTAACATCCACTGTGCGGGGGTTCGGGCATCCCTGGATCTTGTAGCTCCTCTTCTTGCGTTCACCCAGCTCTGTCGCGCCCCAAAGGGTCACCCGGCAGCTGCTCCTTCCCTGTGCTCGCTACGACCACGCCGCTTGTTCCACGCCTCTCACGGGAGCTCCCGGCGATCCGCTCACCCGCAGGCCTGGGAAGACCGCGAGGGAAGGATCTATCCAAACCGCGGATTCCCGAGGAAGGCAGAGAAACTTTGATGCTCTAGCCAGCTTTTCTTAACTTAAATTAATCCATCTATCTTTTATCTCTGAGTTTTTTATCTTTCTCTTTTTCTGTATACCTTTTTTGACGTCTTTCTTTGTGGGCCTGTTCCTCTTATTTCCACATCAGTTTTGCTCTCACTCATGGCCCACCAGCGGCAGCTGCCATCTTCTCCAGGGCTTCCACAGCCCCACCCCCCTGCAGTGTATATCTTTATATGATTGGATGACTTGAACTTATATACATTACACATCATCCATTTTTCTGTAGTTTTTGTGATTAGCATCCCCTCTGTATGTGTGTATAATAAACATATTTTTATTTACCAACCTATTTTTCTTTTTACTACAAATGGTTTTATTCATTTCATATACCAAACACAGACTCCCTCCTCTAATTCCTCCTCCTGTTGACCCCATCCTAGCTCCCTGAGAACCCCCCCCAAGCCCCTCCTCCAAAATGAAAAAGCATTTACCAACTTATTTTCTATTGCTATGTTCATTAATATCGATGATGATTCAATTCTTTACAATTGAAAATAAAGATGCAATAATATGGGGTACAAATATCTCTGTAGTGATGTATGAGTTTCCCTGAGCATAAGCCCAGGACTGAAATAGTGGGTACAGTGCAGGGACTTGGACCCTGGTTCCACTGGCAAGGTGAGGTGGCTGTGGCTTGTTCTATCTCTCTGATCTTCCAGCGTGCACCCCAATATCTGGCTCAGGTTTGATTTTATTAATAAGAACTTTTTAAGATTCTTGTTACACACATTCATGGAAGTCTCTGTCTGGTGGAAGTGCAATTTCATTTGCAAGCTGAGAGACCACTGCAGGGGCTCATGCTCAAACTGTACTTCTAGGAAAGTTTCTCTGGGGTCAGCACCCAAAGAAGAAAACTGTGCTATGGGGCTGACACTGTCCCAAGATAGTAGAACATGAAAGCACTGTCTACATTGTAGTAGATGTGTAGACAGGAAGGTGCAACCTGCAGGTCACCATGAGTCTCTGCAGCACTATTAAAGAGAACAGCTTCACCATATAACTGGTCAGATGTTCAGTGTCCCTCCTAACGGTCCCTGTGTGGTCACACTTCATGGAACATGGTGATCGCTAAGTGGAATTGGACCCCGCCATATACTCATGACAGAACTATAGCAAACTGGACTGTTTAGATAGATTGAGCTATCTGTGCTAGAGTCCTGAGTGAATGACCCAGGACCAGTGACCCTTCACTAGGGAGGTAAGCATGAGCTCCTAGCACACAGGTGGTGAATATGGACCTGAGTTTGTGAAAAACCATGGAGACACTGGTAACATTCTAGTAGAGCTCTCACAAAAACTAAATGGCTTGCAGAGATTACTAGATGAAAGTTTTCAAAGGAAAGAAGTACAGGTGGAAAACTCCTGAGATGGATTATGGGAGATCTTTGCAAGTAAGTGTCAGAGTTGGAAATTTAACTTTGTTCAGTGATTATACCGTCTCTGTGTCCCTCATCAGTACACTGCAGCGATTCCAATGTTCTCACAAAACTGTTTTACAAGCTGTGCAGTCGGAACCAAGTATGGCTCACACAGAGTGTCAGTGCAGAGGAACAGGATTATTTATTTTTTATATATTATTTATTCATAGGACAGCATATTCAGACAAAGCCTACATTATACTCAACTGCTTTCACACGTGTGTGTTTCGTTTCGTTTTGTTTTGACTTTCCCTTTCTACTTGGATACAAGGTCTCTTTAAATTTCCCAGTGCAGACTTTCACCTCTGGTCCATTTGTCAAGGAAACCACAGAGCAGCTAGGAGCAAGGTCTGACAGA
>CABHPQ010133883.1:0-14545 GCA_902168405.1 Peromyscus aztecus
CTCACCAGTTCATCAAGGATGCAAGGATCTCTAGGCATCTGCCAGTCCCTCAGCATTGGGACTACAGGCATTTGCTGCAATTGTTGGCTTATTAAATGGTCACCAAGGATTCAAACTCAAGTCTTCATGCTTATACAGGAGGCACTTTACCTACTCAGCCACCTCCTGAGCCCTCTCTTTAATTTTTGTTAGTGTGGCACTAGAATATTTAAAACTACGTATCTAGCTCTCATTTGAGTTCATACTGTAATTTCTTCTTTCATAATCTCTTTATGGCATTTACTTTTTCAAAAACATGTTCAGCTAGTGAGGTAAAATTAACACATGTATAGTTAAGGTGTGCCACTGACAAATGTATGTACTGCTAAGTGATCAAACTATTTAACAAAGTACCTATCATTTCACATAATTACTATTTCATTCATTTACTTTTCATCTTTAGTTTTATACTAAGAACTATATTCATAAAATTTCAAGTATATAATACTTGGAATTCTTTGTGTCTTAGTTTACTTTCCTGATGCTGTGGTAAAATACCCTGACAAAAGCAACCTGGGTGAGAAAGGTTTATTTCTGGCTAGTGCTTGGAACCCTGGTGGGTAAGTCAAGGCAGCAGGAGCTTCAGACAGCTGGTTACATTGCATCCTCAGTTGGTAAACAGGGAGAAATGGACACTAGTGCTCAGCTCACATTCTCCTTTTTTCACAGTCCAGAAGTTCACCCCATCATCAGGGAATGATGCCACCCACAGTGGACAGGTTTTCCCTCAATTAAGCTAATCAGATGATCAGAGCACCCCCTCCACTCTCCCCAACCCCTGGCTAAGGACAAAGGATGCCTGAAAGCACATCCTCTGGGTAATTCTAGAGTTCACCAAATTTTCAACTGGTGTTGACCATATGCTGTGGTCTTTCATCTGGATTCCCAATCTCTGGAACTTCTTCATTGGCGAGCTTCCTGCCTTTTGACCCACATTTTCCCATCCTCTATTTCCTAGTACACCTTTGGTAGCCTACCACTCTACTCTCTGCTTTTACATGCTTTGTTTTAATTCCACTTGTAAGTAAGTAAGTAAGTAAGTCATATCTGCCTGTAACTTTCTTAGTTTATCAAATGCCCTCCATTGCCATTGGCATTACTGGAAATGGTGGGCTAAGCAATATGTGTATGCACATAACTCTGTTACTCCTCCACTCTGGCGTGGATAGCGGTTTTGAATGATGCTACAATAAACTGGAGGGTGCAGACTTCCCTTCTAGATCCAGATTTGACTTCCTTTGGGCACATGCCCAACAGAGCCATTGCTCATCATCTGCTGCTTCTGCTTTCAATTCACTGTTTCTGAGGAACCTCCCCGCTGTTTTCCAGGGAACAGATGGAATAATGATACTCAGGCTCATGGGTTAGAATGATAAATAGTGTTTAAATGCCAATATTACCTAAAGTTATGTACTGATTCTGAACATTCTTAACCAAACTCTCAATGGTGTTCTTTACAAAAAAAAAAAAAAAAGGAGAAATTTTACAATTCAGAGGAATCTACACAAATCCCAAGTAGCCAATGTCATCCTAAGAATAAAAGGCAAAGCTGAAGGAGTCAGACTTAATGATTTCAAATATAATATGAAGGAAATGTTATGAAATAGTGTGCTATCAAAAGACAAGCACACACGTCCATGGAACATAATGGAAATGCTAGAAATACAGCTACGCAGTCAATTGATCCTTCACAAAGATGACAACAACATGCATTAGAGAGGGAAGTGTTCACCCAGCCAGTGGTTTTGGAAAGCTAGATTTCAAATGCAGAAGGCAGAAGTGGGATCCTTATCTCACCAGATACAAAAAGGTCAATCAAAATATATTGAAGATATAAACATAAGCTGCCAGACCTTGACACTACAGAAAGAAAGAAGAGAAACACTGTCAAGTATTCCTTTTATCAACAATTTTTAGTTAAGATGGTAAAAGCAAGGCTTAGGGAGATAGTTCAGTCAGTAAACTGTTTGCCTTGTGAATTGAGGAGCTGTGAGAAGCTGAGTTCTACCCCTAGCATCCAGATAAAGGGCAGAGGTGGTGATGCACATCTGTAACTCAGCATTAAGGAGGCAGAGATGGGCAGATCCCTGAGTTCTGCTGCCTTGTCAGCCTCAGTGAGGACTAGGCTGGTGAGAGACTGTCTCAGAAAACAAGGTGGATGGTGCCTGAGGAGCAACACACAAGGTTAAATGCTGGCCTGTATCTTCATGCACAGAAATGTTTACATATGCAAGAAGGGGGGAGAGAGAGAGAGAGAGAGAGAGAGAGAGAGAGAGAGAGAGAGAGAGGCAGAGAGAAAGAGACAGACAGAAAGACAGAAAGAGAAAGAGAAATGGAAAAAGGGTGTCAAAAGCAGACAACAAACAAAAAAATGGAGACAAGATTGCCTCAAACTGAACGTTCCTTCCTGTCAAACTATACAATAAGAAAAGAATCAAGAGAAACCATCACTAAAGTGATAAACAACACATAGAATGGGGTAAATATGTGTAAACCTAATGTGGACTGAATACTCTGAATATATAAGACATTAATAAAGCTCAATAGCAAAAAGCAGAGAAAAAACAACAGATAACAAGCAAGTAATACTTAAAACTGAATAAGCGGCTGAAAAGACACTTCCCAGGAGACGTGAAAATGAACAATCTGTCTGTGAAAATGGGCCAGGAAGGAGTCACACGTGATCAGGAAAATAAAAATCAGAATCATAATGAGCCTGCACGAATGACTGCTCTTTTTCACTTTGAAATGACACTTATCTGTACAGTTGTGTAGTATGTGGATGTGCATATGCCATGGCCCAAGTATGGAGGTTAGATGACAACTTTTGGAAGCCAGTTCTCTCCATCTACCACGTTGAATCCAAGAATTTCATCAGGCTTGGTGGTAAGTACCTTTACATGCTAAGCCAATGTGTTGGTCCCAAATGGCTATTATTAAAAAGATGAGACTTAACAGGTGAATGTGGAGAACAGAGAACAGTTGATCCAGTCATGTTTGCCATGAACAGAGCCTGGTACTACCTTTGGAAAACCCCCACTTCATCAGGAGGAGGCAGAAAGTAAGCATCAAAAACTCTGGGTTAAATACAGCAATGCTTTAGAAGAAAAAATGAAACCCATTGAAATAATTTAGTGCAAGAGACCATCATAGGTCAATTGAGCTGGACATGCCCTCCTGAAAGAGGAAATATGCCCTTGGGTCAATTCTTCTAACAAAAATAAATGTTACTGCTCCTTTGAAACTAATTATGTATTGTGGTTTTGGCCTCAAACCCCAAACTAGGTGTCAATTGCTGCCTTGGTTTCAAACATTACAAGCTTTATGGCATTAGCTGTAGCTACTTGACCTACATGTATTGATTACAGCTGCTTGCCTCCTCACAGCCTCTCTGTCTTCTCACAGCCTCCCCCTTTTGCTCTACCTGGCAGCTCCCAGCAATCATAATGTTCCTGTTTGGGGACTGGTGCATCTGTCTGTGGCTCCTCCAACCACTTGTAAACTTGAATGATAATCCACAATCAAAAGTACATGATTAAAGCCCAAAGTTGACAGCAGAGCTGGATAACTAACTTGCACCAACCTTCCATACAGGGAAAGTAAAGGAAGGAGGGGAAAGGTTAGACATGGAGAGTGGTCAATGGAAAGTAAGAATTGGTAGATATTATGCTTTGGATGTGATTTGTCTCCACTAAAGTTCATGTAGAAGCTTGTGGCAGTGTCAGGGTTCGGGAACAGTGGAATATAAGTCTTAGATAACTGTACTAATTACTTTTCTCATTGCTGTGGTCCAATAACGAACAAAACCCAAATTAGGAAAGGAAGTGTCTATGTGATATGCTCTCCCTGAGGCCAGCATAGTTGCGGGGTCTGAGGCAGATGCTTGTGATACATCTGCACACAGCAGTGATAGATAGATACTGCTACTAACTTGCTTCTTTTTGTGTTGTCTTAGACACCTGCCCATAGAAGACTCCCCAGTATGTAGGCCGGGTCTTCTCATCTCAATCCAATCTTGAAACCACTTCACAGACATGTCCAGAGCTTTTGTGATTGGAGCTCTTGTCAGATAGATCATCAATAGTAACTATGACAGTTATGGATCTTCTGTTGTGAGACTTTTTTTTCCCCAGGGCGCCGTGAGCAAACATCTGTTCACCCAGATGGGGCACCAATGACAGACTATAGAAAATATTCCTCCTGAGTGGAATTCTGTCTTATTAAACCGGTAAGTTTGCTGATATTATAGGAGCAGAGGTGAGGGATTGCTTACAGCTTAGGGAGGAGTTACTTATAGAAACAAGGGGGACTCAGAGGTAGCTTCATCACTGAAAACCCACCAGCATGGGTGACAATGGCAGGGAAATGCAGAAATGTATTTCTAGAGTTCCGTATATAACTTTCAGGCAGCTCCCACCAGAGTCTTTGGCCTTGGAGTTGCTTCCTGCCCTTATACCTTTGGAGGGACCTTGTGAACCTGCAAACCTTCTGAGGTTTTAATGTTCCATTTGAATTCTAGGTATTGAAAATTCTCTATTCCCTCCAGGATAGTGTGCTTCAATTCAGAGGAAATATACACCCCAACTCCACACTAAACAGGCCTAACAGAGAGCTTACTTTCTTGAGCCAGTGGTACTGGGTCAACAGTATCAAAGCAGTTTGCTCTAAAGCAAATTTACCCTTCTTCTGTCTCCTCCCATGTTTCTGCTTCCCTTCCACTTTGCCCATGAGTTTAAAGCAACACATGACTCTGACCAGATTGTGGGAGCCTAGCTGGGAGATCGGCTCCCACATTTTACAATAGGGAACTCTTGATGAGAGGGGGATAAAAGGTATTAGATAGAAGGATAGAGGGGAGAGAAGCAGATAGAAACACAGGATAGCCTCAGGAGGGCCTAGATCATTATCCACCAGTCTCTTCTGTTTCTTCTAAAGGGTGATTCATAGGAATGCCAAGGGGTAGAGCAAAACATGTTCCCCCTAGCTCAGCCAAGTGTAGACCCTTCCAATCACCTAATAACCATGCACAGTGTCAAGCAATCCTCTAATGCAGCCCTGCTGGGAAAAGCAAGCTCAGATCTCACTAAAAAAGCTTTGTAGGCCTCCACACCAGACAAGGTCACTGTTAATCCCACAGATGCCAGGAGAAGCACCACTGACCCCAGGTATGGTCAAAATAAAGCAAGCTTTATTCATGTACACATCGGAGCTGAATTGACAGCAGTCTCCCCCTAAGTCTGGGTTCATGAGACCAGTTTCTCAGGCCCCTTCTATCGGGCAAAACCATAGTGTAGGGGATTTTGCCAGCATGCATGGTTACAGAAGCAAGAACTGTAAATCTTCCTGGAATATTTGTTACTAAATACTATATAGGTATTGGTGTGGGGTGTAGCCCAACTCTGAGAAACAGAAACTCAGATTTTACAGTAAACAGAAACCATTTATTTATTTATTTATTTATTTATTCATTCATTCATTCATTCATTTAAGTTTCTCGAGACAGGGTTTCTCTTATAGTTTTGGTGCCAGTAAACAGAAACCATTTATTTGTTTGTTTATTTATTTATTTAGGTTTCTCAAGACAGGGTTTCTGTTGTAGTTTTGGTGCCTGTCCTGGATCTCGCTCTGTAGACGAGGCTGGCCTCACACTCATAGAGATCTGCCTGACTCTGCCTCCCGAGTGCTGGGATTAAAGGCATGTGCCACCGCTGCCCAGCAGTAAACAGAAACTTAACTTAGCTACAGACACAAAATGGCTTCCAGGAAGAAAACAGAGTCTTTCTGATTCTTTAGTCACCTTATTTTGAACTCCCAGAAAATAAGTGTGAGCCTTCAAGATCATTAGCCAAGTTGAGATAGTTTATAATATGAATTACCCAGTGTATCATTTACTTTTTATTATTACCTCTTCTGTTACAACAAATAGCTGAGAAGTCATTGAAAGGAAGAGTTTATTCTTGCTTACATTTGCAGGGGATACATTGGACCACCGAAGGAAAAACAGGGAAGCAGAAGCACGTCCACTAGTCAGGAATAAGAAGGAGGGTAGGCTATATAGCCTAGTGAACCTGCTTCCCCCAGCAACATTCAACCTCCTCAAGGTTCCCCAACCTTACCAAACAGCACCTCTAGTTGGGGTTCAAGTATTCAAACACAAGGGCCTACATGGGGCATTGTATGTTCAAATCATGACACTGCTGTAGCCAGCAGAAAGTGGGCTAAAATGGCACACATACAGAGATGCATCCCTACAGCCCTTCTTCTCAACACAGTAATGTGGAGAGGTGCTGTATGCAGTATCAAGTGTACACACTAGATAAGTGCATATGCCCTGCCACAGATGGACATAAAGAACTCAGTGATCTGACCACTTCCCTCAGCTTGCCTCTGCCTTGCTGCCTAGTCCTATAACAATTAGATTTTAAGTATAAGATGGGAACATGCGTTGAGATAGAGGGAGAGAAACAGCAAGAGGTGAACAGACAGGGCAAAGTAACAGAGGTTTTTCTTCAGTTGAAAAATAGGCTTGGGGGATGGTTCAGTTTATAAAGTGTTTGCTTGGCAAGCTTGGTGGCATGTACTTGTAATCCCAGTGTTGGGCATGTGGAGATTGGTTCACTGTCTAGCCTAGACTACTTGGTAAATCCCAGGTTAGTGAAAGAACCTCTGTCAAAACTGAGGCTAGACATTATCTGAGGAATGGCAACCACATTTGTCCTTTGCCCTACACACACACACACACACACAGGAATTATCGACTTTGAAGTAAAATGCTTTTCTTAATTCCATGTAAAATAAGCAGACCAACTTTCCCAAAATTTATTTCCAAAATACAGTTGATTTTCTCTAGTTGAAAAATAGCTCCAGTAAGTGCCAATTGACCCACTTTTTTACTTATATTTAGAGACAAAATAAAGTTCTTGCAATGGAAAGCTCTTCTGACTTATTCTTAGGTCATCTCCCGCTAGTTGCAAGTGTGACAGAAAAGCTGGCTCATTAGTACTGTGGCAATGCTTGTGTGGGAAGACTTAGCATCCCATTTTACTTTGCTGTTTGACATTTTTCTCTCTAATGTATAATCTACTGAGAGAAGCTAATCCTCGGCTCATCCCGCTCAGTGGGAAGTGAAGTAATTGCTAATTATCTCATCATGAATCCATGAGCACTGCAAAATTTGGTGTGGGAGTTTAGTATATGGCATTATGAACTAACATTCATTCTTCAGGGTAGGAATCTAAGTTGGGGTGCTGTGGGTATGAACACAGAGGGAAAGTTCCCCCAACTGCCTATAAGCAGCTGAGGAACAGCAAGGTCACGTTCCCATGAGAGCAAATAGAAAGGAAGTTTCTGGAAAAAGAAGCTAGATGAAACTGTAGTGTACTGGACTAGGAGAATGGCTCAGTGGGTTTTGCACTTGTCACAGACACATGAGAAACTGAGTTCCAATCCCAGCACTTGCCTAAAGCAGGTTTCAGTGTTGACCATCAATAATTCCTGAACTCCTACAGTGAGCTGGGAAGGCATGGAAACAAGAGAATCGGCAGATGTGCTTGTACTAGCTAGCCTGTTGTACACCATACAAGAAACTGGATAGACTGTCAAATAAGGCAGACAGTCAGGGCCAATCCCAGAGATTGTCCTCTGATCAACATGTAGGCTCAATGACACATATGTGTCACATTAACATGCACAAATGCACATATGCACATCATATACATTGAGAGATAAAAATGTAAAAATAAAATGTGCTATACCGCCATGAAGGATTCTTCTAAGAGAAAAACCATAAACTGTCAATCTCCTTGGCTGAATCCAAATCATAGACAAGTTTTCTTAAGCTAATTCGGAACTTTTTATAAAAATGAATTTGTTGCCAAAAATTAAAAATTGGCAGGGTGCACATAAAAATGCAATCCATTTTTTACTTTTGAAAAGAGGCCGGTCTAATCAAGTTCCATATGGCTGCTGTTGGATGCAGCACAGGGGACATGAGCCTCCCAGTCCTCTGATGTCCCCACCTGATCTCTTTCTCGACTCACCACCTGAAGCCTCATGTGTTTGTGTTCCCCGCTAGTTGCTAGTTTTTTTCTGTATTCAAACTGCACGTTCTTTAGCAGTTAACACCTCAACACTGGGAAATGTTCTTTTGAGAAGGACTCTTCAACTAAGCCACAGCCTGGAGTCAGCACATGGGCACTGTATTGTGTTTCCTGTAGTGATGGTAGACCGTGAGAGCAGAAGGATTCTTTCAGATCATAGTCCCAGGTTACAGTCCAATAAGGTGTTGAAGTCACAGTGACAGGAGGCTGAGGGGTCGATCTCACAGCAGTCTCAGTCAAGAAGCAGAGATCTGATGAGTGCTAGTACTCAGTTGCCTCTGTCTTTTTTAGTCAATCTGGGACCCAAGCCCAAGGAATGGTGCTTTGCACACTCCCACCTTAATTAACTTAATCACAAGAATCCTTCACATACATTCTCAGAAGCTAACCCAATCTAGATAATGCCTCATAGGTGAGGCTGGAAGTTGTGTCTTAGATGATTCTAAATTCTGTTATGTGAACGAACAGCATTGACCATCACAGGCATTAAATATTTGTATGCCCTGCCATACACCATACGATGTATATGGATATAGCACTCAAGTGTGGGTGTGTTTTGAAGTTCTCCAGGGTACAACAGCATACATCTAGTATACAGTACCTGGGGATTTCTCAGACTCCTGAGGTGAACCTCTCTTCCACTGGATTCAGATAATTAGGGAACACTAAAAGCAGCAGAGAGGAGGGTGGGAAGAGACACAGGGAAGGGACAGTTACATCAGAAGTTACCAGTGTTCTTTACTGTGAGATGGCCGATCTACCTGCTGCCCACTCCAAGCTCCCCTCCTATACCAGCGCCCCCCCCCCCCCGTGGGGGGGCAGAGTTGACAAGCAAGCATGCTGTGACCCTGTAGCTCCTCCAGAGTTCTCCTCCTCTCCCTCGCAGCTGTGAGATGACCTTGAGTCATAACTGTACTTTGTGACCTGTGACGTCCAACATGCAGGCCAGGTTGTGTGGTATGGCATTTAATCCTGCCTCTCTTGCAAACCAAAAATAAGAAACTTAATTAGTTCTTGAGATCTGAAGGGAACTGGGGTACCTAGAGGCTGCCCCATCTTCTTTCAGGGTCCCACAAAGCTGCTCTTGGCAGGATGCTCTGTCTCTCCTAATATTCTACAAACTGAAGACAACAAGCCTTCAGGACCCCTGCCTTGTTGTCCACAGTGGCTGTCCCTCCCAGGGAAACCCTTCCTTGGGCCAGCAGGTATACTTCTCTCTCAGGCCTTGATGTTAACTGTCCTATTAAAGTGCATCTGGAGGGTAATTTAGCTCTGCTTCCTTTCTATGAAAGCCCTGCTATTCCTTTTCTATCTTTTAAAGATTTATTTACTTTTATTTTACCTGTCCAAGTGTTTTGTCTGCATGTGTCTATGTGAGCCATATGCATGCAGTGCCCACAGAGAGGCCAGAAGAGGGCATCCTATCATCTGGGAACTGGAGTTACAGACAGTTTTGAACCACCATGCAGGTGTTAGAAACTGAACTTGGGTCCTCTGCATGAGCACCATGTGCTCTTAACCTTAACCACTGAGCCATCTCCATCACCACCCCCACCCCCACTCTTTATAATAGCCACAGGTTAGAAATAGCCTAGGAAAGTCGGGTATCAATTGCCATCCTGGCCTTAACACCCACTCTTCTGATTCAGGTCATGTGGTTTGGTGTCAATTCCTCAGTACATTTTTATTATTATCATCATCATCATCATCATCATTATCACCGCCTGCCTTGTCTGAGAAAAATCCAGGTTTGAACATCACAGATTTAGAGCATTTGGTACAGCTGAAAATGTTCAACTGGACTGTGGACATTTAATCATCTGGTAAATGAGCAAACAGGCACCCTGGGTTTGACTTAACAGGTCAGCAATTTTAACTGGTTTTCACTTTTGCACTGTGCCTCCATGTCTGACCTTCATCTTTCTTTAGCTTTGTAGTCCTCATGAAAAGTTGTCGCAGCTCCAAAATTAGAGGACATGTTTATAATTGGCAAGATCTCCAGTATCATTCAATTTTCAACCTATATTTTAAGTGCAACCAGCTGCTTGTTTTCATTTTGCTGCTGCTCTGTCTCGGGAACCTGGTGAGGAACTCGGCACCTGGCAGATGATCAAAAATGCTGAATTTAGAGGGTAGCTAAAAACTTAGAAAAACTTTGTCCTTGCCTCTAAGTTTTCTGTGACTTCGTTTTCAGTCTTAAAATACTGAATGTAAATGTGGCAATGTGTTCTATTGTTCGTTTTGTATGTTGAGAGTCAGTGTCTCTCCACGTAACATAAAGCTCGGGCTGACCTGCGCCTTGTGATCTTCCAGCTCCAGCATTCAGAGTACTGCAATTACTACACCTAGTCATAAGTTCTCTCCATAAACGTTTTTCTTCAAGTCCTAATGCATGGCACTGCCTCCCATAGTTATTTGCTGAATCTTCTTAAGAATTTTCCTTTAATTACTGAACAGTCAAATGCCGATTCCATCTGTGCATGATTTCTTTCCCTTTTCTGTATTTCCAGACACTGGCTCTCCCAGAAGGAGTAGCGAAGGTTAGTTCCACTCACTCACCCCACTTCCTCATCACTAGAAAGCTGGCAGCAAGTTCAGAGAAGGAATAAACACCCAGATCAGAGATGCAAGAGTTATAATTAGCTGTATGTAATGTTGTGTTGGTAGAGTTTGCCTGGTATTCAGGAGGCCCAGGCTTTCATCCCCTGCACCAAATACACCAGAATGGTGATACATGTTCTTGATAGACTAGCAACAGCTTCCCCTCCCATCTCCCCACCTCTACTTCTGCACATGCCCTGCACTTTGATGTCAAAGTCACCTTCCCAACTACACCTGTTCTGCTGTGCCTGTTCTCCCAATGCTGGAGGAGGAATGTGTTGAAATAATCCATTCAAGAAAGTTATAAATCACCAAGTTGTTAAGCCCATTAAGAGTGTAGTGATTCCTTGACCCAGAGTAGGTTCCTGCCAGGTAAAGACTCTTGATGCTGAGACAAAGGAGGGCAGGGTTTTTAAAGTCAAGAGGCTGCAATCACATCCCCACTAGTGCAGCCTCAGGGGTTTTTAACAATGTAACCTCCAATCTTGAGAAACATCACCAGAGGCCATTCCTCCAGAGGAGCAAAACTGCACATCAGGACCCTTTTCATGAGGGAAGGAGGGCCCTTTTGATGTTGTAAAATACTTTATCAAGAAGAATGAAAAACCTTTTCTGTTTGCCAGCAACTGTGGCTCCCACATTGAAGAGGTGAGAGTGTGGGCCAGGGCAACCTGACCTTTTCTAAGTGATTTAGGTCTGCCCTTGGCAAATCCATTGTCTACGTTGGACAGACAGCAGCACATGCCCCTGCATACTGACTGCCTCAATTCAAATGACAGACTTAGTCCCACACACAGCCTGAGTTTTTCTTTTACCCTATGTTCTATGAGACTTTTCCTTTGGCAACACAACCACACATGTCTACCACCCCCCCCCCCCCATAAAGAGTACATGACAGACAAAAATGGAGATTATATCAAAGTCCAACTAGGTTTTACTTACAGGAAAATGGGTTAGGAGTGAACCAAAGGCAGCTGCATCACAGAAGGGCCATCAAACCTGGGTGATGATTCACCAAGGCTGCAGGCCTGGAACTCTTTGCTTTGCATAACCTGCAGGAATCTTAACAAGTGAAAGAACCAGCTCTGGGCAGTTCCACCAGTCATAGACCCCACCCAGCCCCCAGGTGGTTTACTGCTTCTACAGCCCTGAGGAGAAACCCCTTGTGGATCATGTAAGTTTCAGCTTTCCAAGGCCTGTAAAGTCTGTTTACTTGCTGAGTTTCATGATCTTCCAGCCCCTTTCCTGGAGGGAAAGTCCCAGCTGCCCAGAAACTTCTGGATAGCACCCAGGATTAGCCTGCGGAACTTCATTATGGTTCCCAAATTTCCAGCATACCCAGGGCCATTGTAGGACTTCTCCCATGTATTTAGACCCTCTAGGTAACCCAAACAGTGGACACTGATGCCTTGTGAACTATCTGCTCTAGTCCAACTATCAGTCTCAATTTTTAACATTGGTGACAGCATGGACCTGAGCTATAAAAATGCAATGGCAGGCACTTGATTTAATGTCCTGAGATGAGAGTCCTTAGGGACTTGTGCCTCTTTGATCAACCTTAATTTACAACAACAGAACCATCTGGGGCTGATTTCTGTGGTCATAATTTTTTTTTAAGAAAAAAAAATCACTGAATTTACCTACACTCCACCTCTGAGCAGCATCGTTTTGTGAAAGCAACAGCAGAGGCATATGCAAAAATACATTCATTTTTTTTTATTAGCCCCAATTCACATACTGAGCTTTTTAATCTCAATCCTAAAGTATTTAGGTTTAGCTTGACTTGCTGGCATGCATGAATGCATTGGCTCAGAACAGAGGATAGAAAAGTTAAATGTTCTGAAATACATTTTATAGGAGACTTTAATTTTCCAATAAAGGTTCAGAAAACATGACCACATTCTCCAGGAAGGAATATATTATAGGCTCACTGGAGATTCCAATAACTTGTGATGTTCACTATGGATTATTTAGATGTTTATAACCAAGAAGAAAGGCTTTCCATCAAAAACTGATGAATTATGTTTGCTAGGGCTATTTGCCCAATACAATCCCTTATCCTGGGCCCCCAAATAAAAGCTTTTAGAAAATAATCTGTCTTAAAATGGTTAACAAGTTGTCCTGACAGGTCTTCATCTTCCTGACTCCCAAACAGTTTCCATTCTTCAAAGCCTGGTTGCGTGCAGACAGTGATGCAGAAGGATTGCTTCTCCTTCTCCAGTGCCTGCCTACTGAATGCTGTTTTATGCTTGACACCCACATCCACGTGTTCTCAGCCTCCCATTTGTCAAAGGCACAAATGGAACCAGCAAAGCTCTTCTGCTTCACCTTAAAAAAAAAGTGTGTCACACAGCACACCCTTTAGTCCATACATCTTCACTTGCCAGTGTCCGTTGCCATGAGTCATTGGCCTGGTCTGAGACCTCTGGCTTCTGCTATGCTATCAATACCGGACCCTCCCTGAGACTCCTCTTGGATATCCTGTGTCATGAAGATCCTGCAGCTGTGGATCTGCAGGATGGGCCCCTTCATGTGCTCCAGCAGTTCACAGATGAGGTGGATGTTGTGCTGAGCCAATTCATAGTCCTGGTTCTGGGCCTGGGTGGTAGCTGCCAGCTCCCCCTCATCCTCATCACCAGGGTGAGCTCTCCAGAACTGCCCCTGCTAGCTCACTCAAAGCAGCAGACAGCAAGGGTCAGGGACAGTTCTCCTGTTCTCATGCCCTCAGATAGGCTCATCTGCATCCGAACCACCAGGGCCAGCTCTACTTTGTTGCTCAGTAGAGGTGCAGGGCCCACTCTTCCCATTGCTGCAGCTGATGAGGAGCAGAGCCAGCTCTTGCTCTCACACCCCCAGGCCAGCTCTCCCACCTGCCCTGCCCCAGGTGGCAGGTGGTGGCAGGAGGCATCTTTCCTTTGCCCACACTATCACACGACAGATGAAGGGGGTGAGGGGGTGGGAGGCATGGTCAACTCTCCTGCTCTCATTACAGCTTCCACAGTGAGATTTCTTTTTCTTTTAAATTTCATTTTATTTTATTTTTGGGTGGAGGTTGTAAGAGCAGAGGGCAGATACAGATGGGACAGGGAGATGAATGGGATCAGAATGCATGATGTGAAATTCACAAAGAATCAATAAGAAATTTAAAAAGAAAGGAAGGAAGGAAGGAAGGAAGAAAGAAAGTGTGGTATCTCCACAGAGCTTCTGTGGGCTCTTGGCCCTGTCACTGCGTTCTGGTTGTTTGTTACACAGGAAGCACAAGGCTGATGCTGAGCTTCTGGTGGGAAGTGGATTGGGATGAACACTAGTGAAGTTTCAGGATGTGCTGCTACACCAATAACGTTTACTGATTTCTTCATTTGCTCTCCCATCCTTGTCTTTGTGAATCCCTGACTATCATAATGGTTGCAATCTATTGAGTACTCGATATGCTCCAAACTTCTGCTCAGCATTTCATACATACCTGGACTCAGCATGCCATGCAGGGGAAAGGCATGGGCTCTGCATCTCATACAGAGAAGGTGCCTTTTGTCAGTACTTCTTACAAAAGAGGAATCTGTGCTCAGCATTTCCTATCCTGGAGGTGCATATTTACCATACTCTCTACATGAGAGGTGCCTGCACTCAGTTCTCCCTAGCTCTGTGCTCAACCCTCCTTAATCATGAGGGCTCCATACTCAACATTCCCTATACAGGGAGTGGCCCATTCAATGCTTGCTATAAATTGACCTTCCTACTTTTAAGACAAAAAGATTTAGCGTGTGTGTGTGTGTGTGTGTGTGTGTGTGTGTGTGTGTGTGTGTGTG
>CABHPQ010133885.1:0-27715 GCA_902168405.1 Peromyscus aztecus
AAAGCTACACAGAGAATTTTTAGGAAGAAAAATTAACATTTTCTGATTAAAAAGTTATGCTCTTACATGATATGGCCTGTAACTGAATTGTTCCTAGCCAAGCTGCAGAAGGGACTCTCACTCAAAATTTGATCTAAACGTTAAGACTAATAATAGCACACTTATATCTGGATGTTAAATGAGTTTAGTCCACATATGCTTCCATACTTGAAAATAAAATTTGGCAGCTCCTGTATATAATGCACCACAGCCTAGCTTGGTGGCCAAGCAAACTATAACCTAACTTAAAAGTATACCATTGTAACCAAACAACTAAATTTCGGCAAATCACAGTAGTTAAGTGGATACCAGCTAACCAAACCATGCTGGTGTAAAGCCAGTGTTGACCGCAGCCAATCAGGCTTTTTCTCTATGTTGCTTCTTTTTCTCTGGCTATGCATATAACCTGTTCTTGTGGGTGGCGTGGAGCCCGCTGAACCAACTTAGGTCTGGAATGTTGCTGGGTATAGAACTTTTTTTTTTTTTGAGACAGAGTTTCTCTGTGTAGTCCTGGCTGTCCTAGAACTCACTTTGTAGACCAGGCTGGCCTCGAACTCACAGAGATCCACCTGAGTCTGCCTCCCGAGTGCTGGGATTAAAGGCGTGTGCCACCACCGCCCAGCCACAAACAGGTCTTACTTGTTCCTATACTCTCAGGCCCTGTTGTAAAATATTCCTTAAGTAGTCGAAATTCCATCGTGGAGATGGGAGGAGCTCACTAGACCCCTGACTGAGGAACTATTGACCGTTGATTGGTGCTGGAGGAAAGTCACTCTTCCTTGGGGGCGTGGCCACTGGTAGGTTGCTCTAGTGGATGGCAGAGAGAGAGAGAGAGAGAGAGACAGAGACAGAGACAGAGACAGAGACAGAGAGACAGAGAGAGAGAGAGAGAGAGAGAGACAGAGAATGAAGTTGGGAGCGGGTTGTGTTAAAGGAGATCCAGTGGGAGTTAGAGGAAGGAGATGAGGGTGGGTATGATCATATTACACTCAATACATGCATAAAACTCTCAAAGAATAAATTTTTAAAGCATTAAAAAAAAGTTCATTGACTGAATACACAACTATATGACAATACATAAGAACTCCAGTAGAATCCTGTGGATTGGGCCGGACTGAAAGCTGTAATACCGTCTATCAGAGAGTTGTTGTTTGCTAGCTACATTCAGACATCAAGAGCAATTTCAGCTGAGGGCTGGGAGCCTCCTTTAACCAAGTCCACTCCATCTCCAGCTGCCTCTGCCTTGTGTACTCCCGTCATCAGAACAATTACGGTTTATAACAACGTCTTGGATTGAACTCGTCTAGATCCTGGTGGCAGGGATTTGTGACTGTCTTGCTCACTGATGAGGCACAGGTGTTTAAAAAGATCCTTGTTTAGAAGGTGAGAGTGGAGACAGAAAGCCAGCAGCACAGAATCTCCAAATTTTCTCAGCAACTATCCTCACACCTCTCTCTCTCTCTCTCTCTCTCTCTCTCTCTCTCTCTCTCTCTCTCTCTCTCTCTCTCTCTCTCTCTCTTCCCCACCTTCCTTCCTGCCCCCCTTCAATCCCTTCTTCTTGGATTTTTGTTTCTGGAGGTCTGGAGGTCTATACAGACAAACAGGGAGTGATAGAGCTGGGCAGAAAAAGGAAGTGATGTAGCTGGGCAGATAGAGGAAGTAAGATGGCAGGTCACAGATAGGTATATAGGCATGAGTATACAGGAAGTAGCTCTCTCTTGGGCTGAGACTTTCCTAGTGGTAAGAACTTGTGGCTGTGGCTTGTTCTGTGTCTCTGATCTTTTAGCTTTCACCCCAATATCCAGCTCCAGGTTTTCTACTAATAAGACTGTTTAGCAATTCATGTTACACACACCACATTTTCATTCCTAGTTTCCAAAATCTTGTGTTCATTTCAAAATGCAAAATATAGGCAAACTGAAAGTCCCCCAAATTTTAACAATTCCAATTGTCTAAAAGTCCAAAGTCCCCATCTCATCTAAAACTCAAAGTAATCTCTGTAAACTGTGAGCTCCTATAAAGCAAAGAACACACAGTGGCACAGAGTAAACATCCCTATTCCAAAACGAATAATCAGGACATAGCTAGGAATGATCAGACCAAAATGCAGCAAGGCAAACACCAAATCCTGAAGGTCTATGTCCTTCATCGGGGGTTTGTGATGAAACTGATTAGGCTCCAAAGCCCTGCTTCTCCAACTCTGCCACATACAGGACACACAGCCTTTCTTTGGCTGGCTGCTCTCTATCGCAGCTTTCCTCTACAGGCGGTTCATGATCCCACATCTCCCAACATCCAAGGGGGTGAGGGTGGGGGCGGGGGTGGGGGGGATGTTCCTCTGTTGCAATTTAGCTTCACTTTCACAAAACAGCTTCTCAGAACCTTCTTTCAGGAACTCTGATTCTGCCACACATTGCCTGGTCTCAGTTCCTCTGAAACCATGGAGAAAGACTTCACAGCCCCCACAGTCTTGCATCATCCATGTTTACTGTGGTGCTGTCAATGAGAGATGCCCCAGATAAGCTGGTGTATTTGAACACATGGTCCCCAGCTGGTAGCACTGTTTGGGGAGGTTCAGGAGGTATGACCTTGCAAGAAGTATGTCACTGGGAGAGGGCTTTAAGAGTATGTAGCCTGGCCACTTGGACCACACTGTCAGTTTCTGTATGTTCATCCTGGGGAAACACTCTCCTTGGTTGGTATTTGGTTTCTAGGAGCAAATGGGTTTGGATCTTCACAAGGTGGGAGTGTCCAGTGGATAGGATTTTGCCCTCAAAGTATCTCTTATTGGGTCCGTGCAGTACAGATTTGTCTTCAAGATTGTGCTGGCTCATTTTGTCAACTTGACACAAGGTATAGTCATCAGAGAGGAAGAAGCCTCAATTAAGAAAATGCCTCCATAAGATCAGGCTGTACGCAATTTTGTAAGGGTATTTTTCTTAGTGATTGATGGGGGAGGGCCCAGCCTATTGTGGGTGGTGCCACCTCTGGGCTGGCAGTCCTGGGTTCTATAAGAAAGCAGGATAAGTAAGCCACAGGGAGCAAGGCAATAAGCAACACCCCTCCATGGCCTCTGTGAACTGGGTCTCCACCATACACACTTCTCTCAGCTTTCTTAACTTCCAAGTTCCCTCAAGAACAGCCTATTAAGCTCTTCTTCCAGCATACTTGGGCTTTTCTGGTCAAAATTCCAAACTCTTCCACATTTCTCCCACAAACCAGTGTCAAAGGTCTAAGAACCACAAGGTCATGTCACAGTAATGGCCCTCTCCCAGTACTAATCTGTTTTCTTTTTCCTTTGAGCTTTTATGAAAAAATACCCTGAAAAAAGCAATGTAACAGAGAATTTGTCTCAGTTTAAGAAAGTCCATCACTGTGGGAAGTCACAGCAGCAGGAGCTTGAGGAAGCCATTTAAACTACATCCAGTCAAGAAATAGAGATGAATGCTTATGCTTAGCATATTGCCTCCTTTTCTTACATTTATTTATTTCTGTGCTAGGAGGCATACATGTGACATGACATGACACACTGAGGTCAGGGGACAGATTTTAGAAGTTAGTTCCCTCTTTCCACCATGTGGGATACAGGGATCAAACTCAGGTCCTCAGC
Organism: Peromyscus aztecus; assembly: GCA_902168405.1. Lineage (NCBI taxonomy): Eukaryota > Metazoa > Chordata > Mammalia > Rodentia > Cricetidae > Peromyscus > Peromyscus aztecus. Next base: position 3,650 of record CABHPQ010133885.1, read on the forward strand.
TTTGACAGCCAGCACTTTTACCCACTGATCCAACTCACTGGCCTTCACTCCCTCCTTTATGTACACTATCGGATTCCATCTAAAGCAATGACCCTGCCCACAGTGGTTCCTCAAGTAACCTAATCAAGATAATCCTCACAGCAACACATACCATAGATGACTCTGGATCTTCAGGCCATTGAAATTAACCATCACATGATATATCTTATTTTCCTCTTGGATTGCTGATACACGATTCTCAATTTTAAAATTCTAAGTGTTCACTGATGTTATACAGAAAATTAAACTGGGGACACTAGGAAATTGTGTGCCTTACAACCTTACTATAAATGAATTTTTGTTCCAAGAATTTTTTTCTTGGTTCCTTAGGATTTTTTTCTTATTGCATTATGATGCTGAATAAGGATGATAAGAGGACACACTTGCCTTGCTTTGGATATTAGAGAAAACATCTACATTCTCACCATTGATTATATAGTATTTTGTGGATGTTTTTTTCTCAAGTCTCAGAACATACCTTACTGAGAAATCTGTGTGTTCCTGGAGGCCAGAAGGTGTCAGATCCCTGGACATAGATTTATAGATGGCTGTGAGCTACCCAACATAGACTGGGAACTGAACTTCAATCCCCTAGAAGAGCAGGAAGCATTCTTAATCATTAAACCATCTCTCTAGCCCCGCCCCCCCTCAAATTACAATTTGCTCTTAAATTTTATCACAGATAGACACTGGATCTTGGCAAAGTTATTTTCTATATCTTTTTGTGTGACTGTGAGACTTTTCTGCCTCACTTGTGGGGTGTCTAACTGGGCAGGTTTGGTCCAAGTCTTTGTTCTCATTAATAAAAAGTTATAAACAGACATACAAAGTAAGCAAGTAAAAGTTTTATTCATAGAGAAAGTCGTTAAGAAAGCAAAACCAGATACATTGGGAGCAATGTCAGCAATTACCTTGTAAGCACCTGCAGACGGCAATCAGGGCATTATTTTTATGAGCTCAGAGTTGTTGATGAGAGCAGATCATTTGATCAGTTCTACCTTTTATGATAATCACAGAACCATGCCTTGGGGACATGCATATTATTCACTTGCAACTTGACGTGCAATTGGAGTCAATTTTCCCTTACCAACTAAGTGTCACCAGTGGAAGGTCACAACACTGTTATTAGGCAGGAGCTTTAAACACGGCACATGTTCAGGTCTTTTGTAGCTGGCAACCATGCATGGACTGACCTCTAAAACTCTTGAGCCCAAGCAAATATTTCCTCAAGTTATTTATCTCAGACATTTTGCCAATGACTAATGCATAATCAGAAAACTAAGTAAAGTAATGGAGTAAGAAATTTTAATGCAGAAGCACATCAAATAAAATATAATAGTCAACAGTATTTCTTATTACCTGGGGCTTAATTTCTAACCAGATAGATTGTGGTACACTAAAGCAAATTTTTGTTTGTAAATTACACCACCATCATCATTTATGGGGAAAATATTTCCGACCCGAAAATATTGGTATTCATAACCTCAAATACTCTGGTATTCAAAAAGTTCATATTTCAGATTATAGATTAAGAACCATCCAGTAAAGTCTATGAAAATATTCCAAAGCAAAAAATATTCAACATTTCTTAATCCCTAGCACTACAAAACCCCCAACTTTCAAATCTGAAACATATCTGGTCTCAGTGTTTCACATATAGGATACCCAGTCTATATCCTATCTGAGTCAATGAAATAACAAACTCTCTCTTTCTCTCTCTCTCTACACACACACACACACACTTTTTTTTGTTGTTTTTTGGTTTTTGACACGGGGTTTCTCTGTGTAGCTGTGGCTGTCCTGGAACTTGTGTTGTAGACCAGCCTGTCCTCAAACTCACAGAGATCCACCTGCCTCTGCCTCCCTCATGCTGGGATTAAAGGTATGTGCCACCACCATCTGGCTGAAATAACAAATTCTAAATCATAATAGATTTTAGTGATTTCTCTTAAATCATGGAAACACAAGAAGACATTGTTCTCAGCACTTAATACATTTTCTACATTACTTAAAAGTACAAAAAGTTTTAAGGCACTAAGTTTAGATTGGTTGTATATAGAAACTAGTGTAATTTTCTATTTTTATCTTGCTATCTAAAGGTTTGTTAACGAATTAAGAAGGAAGTGAAGTAAACTTGTCAGATAAATGACCCGGTTGTTGGTTGCCTTTATCTACTCTTGCAATTTACAACAAAGGACTTAAACCACAGCACCTCTTCCTCTAAAGAAGATCTTTACTTGGATCTTCACTGCCAGAACTATCACTGCAGATAACATCAAATCATTCATTAAGAAGTTACTCACTCCACCAATGTCACATTTAGAAAGGTATTTTACTCATAATCTCTCCCTAAAAGGAACACATGTTCTGTAAAATACAAGTGCTGAGTGGGGTGGGGTGGGGAGCTGAGAGAGGAGAATGGGGCTGAAGACATGGCTCAGAGGTTAAGAGCACGGGTTGCTCTTCCAGAGGATCTTGGTTCTATTTCCAGTACTCAAGTGATGGTTCTTCTGGCCTCCACAAGCACACAAATGGTATAGAGACACACATGCAGGCAAACACCCATGAGTATAAAAATAAACACACCTAAATAAATAAAATAAAAAAACACAAGTGCTGAGCATGGTAGTAGACACTTGGGAGTCAATGGCAAGAGAACTGACTAGCCTGGGCCCAAACCCTGCATTTAAAAAAAAAAAAGTAATGAAAGAGATACCATGATGAAGGGAGATTATCATGGGGATAGAGAGAAACCCAGTGCTAGGGAACTTGGCAGGAATCCCCAAGGACGACCCCAGCTTAGACTACTAGAAATAGTGGAGAGAGTGCCTGAACTGAACTGGCTTGCCCCAGCAAGCAGATTGGTGAATACCCTGTCATCACAGAGCTTTTCTCCAATGACTGATGGAGGCAGATGCAGAGCTCCAGGAGTCAGTCAGAGAGAGAAGAGGGATTCTATGAGCAAGTGCATCTGGATCATGATGGGGAAACCTATAGAGACGACCACACCAAACTAGTGGGAACTCATAAAAGTTGGATCAATGGTTGTGGAGCATGCTTGGGACTGGACTAGGCCCTTTGCATGGTGAGGCAACTGTGTAGCTTGATCTGCTTGGGGGGCTCCTGGCAGTGGAATCAGAATCCATCCCTGGTGCAGGAGGGAGTTTTTGGAGCTCACTACCTATGATGGGACACCTCATGCAGCCTTGAGGCAGGGGGAAGGGCTTGGGATGTGCCTCCCCCTAGGAGGCCTTGCCTTCTAGTGGGGGAGAATGGGGGGTTGGTTGTGGGGGGAAGGCTGGGGGGTGGGAGGAGGGAAGAGGGGGATCTCTGATTGGTGTGTAAAATGAAAAGAAATTTCCTAATAAGAAAAATGAAAAAAGATTTATAAACTGTAATATACAATATACATTTTGAACATGTATAATGGCAGTACAAGTCATTTCACAAAACAAAGAAGACGGACAGCCAGGGTATGATGGTGAAGGCTTATAAACTCAGTCAGTACTCAGTAAGCCCAATGCCAGTTGGGATACATGAGACCCCATTTCTAAACAAAAAAGAAGATGGACTATGCCTTGGATTTGCAAATAATATCCTTTATTTAAATAGCCCCGTTTTCTCTGTCCGTGGATGACAAGAACAACATTTTACTGATGGAAGGCTTCTAATCTTATTCGTGCTGGATCTTCTGGATGTCTCAAAGCAATTCCATAACGCAGAAGCAGCTCAATATATGGTGGCCAAAAGGAATCACTAATTTTAACATATGGATCATGTGGAACATCAAACATTCTATTTATAAGCATCTAAGGAAAGAATTATTACAAATGAGCTTTTTGTGGGAAAAAGTCTACATACTTTCATAAAACAATAAGGTTACCCTCCAAAGAATACTGACTATCTTTTTTTCCTTGAACTGCTATTCATAAACATTACTTTTATGTACTTAAACAATATCCAATTTTAAATACTACATTATTGGATGGAATATGTATTAAAATGAGAACATTTCCTAAAACCCACCTAAAAATATTTACAACTTTCCTACTGCTCTTAGTAGAATTCCCTTAGGATAAGGGCAAGAAAATTAAAAATTGAAATTTATATAGATGAAGTATAGAAAACTTAACTAGCTACGTAAAGGCCCTGGGTTTTATCCCTGTTACTGAAGGGAAAAAAAAATTAAAACTTGAAAACAGCACACAAATTTCAAAAGAAAGCTAGAGTCTCTGAATATTTGGAAAGGAAAAGAAATCACCATTTATTTATTCATCCATAGTAAATGAAATGGTGTCATTTTCAGGAAAATGGAACTAAGAATATCATGTTAAGTGAAATAAGCCCACCTTAGACAAAAATCCTGTTTCCCTTATATGGAATCTAGTTTTAAATAGGAGTATATGTATGTATATGTGTGTAAATATGAGTGGAGTGAAAGCAGAGCAGGGAGAACTATATGGTGTGGTGATATTTTCATTGTGCTGAAATGTGATTTTATTTGTATGTTAATAAAGTTTGCCTGGAGATCAGAGGTCACATAGTGAGCCATAAACAGAAGTCAGGCAGTGGTAGCCCACGCCCTTAACTTGATCACATGGCAGGCAGAGTCTCTGTGTGGTCAAGGACACAGCCAAGCGTGGTGACACACGCCTTTAATCCCAGTACCAACCATAGAGACCTAGAGGTCTGTATAGACAGGCAGTGACGAGGAAGTCATGTGGCTGGGCTTAGAGCCAATGAGAAGGCAAAACAGAAAGGCAATAAAAGCACAGGTCAGGCAGGAAGAAGCGACGGTGGGGAGACAGAAAGATAAGGTAGTTATGTCTCTTAGCTAGTTCTCTGATCTCTTTGGCTATTACCTCTGTATTTGGCTCTGTGTTTCTTATTTAATAAGACTGTTTAGAAATTCATTTACAATATGGGTGAGAAAGAAGCATGGAGAAGAGGAGAAAACAAGAGAATTAAGGAGGGGAAGAAAGACAAAAAAAGGGAGACTATCTGGTGGAAAGGTACAGCAAAAGGGAGGAGTAAGGAAGAAAGATGGTAGTAATTGGGACAAAAATGAGCAAGGCACAATGATACATGTGAAAATACCACAATCAAACTTATTATTTTGTTATATCAAAATCTTAATTAAAAAATAAGAGAAAAGAAAACCAAGGTTCTGTCATTACCAGAAAGTTTAGAGAATCTAGCTAATGAGATCTAAGAATCAATGGTCTTCTACAAATCTACTGGCATTGGCAGAGATTTTTCACGAAGCAATAATATTTAATTATTTGAAAACTAATGTCTCACAAAATATGGTAAAAATACTGAATGTCTTTTATTATTTTGTCTCTTCATCTACCTTCCAGTGACTTAACAATTTATGAAACTAGAACTTAGAACTCAGAGGGATTAGGGATTCCTTAGGTACACATAATTCATGACAAATGATTAATTGCCAGGTCAATTTTAATTAAAGATATTATTATTTTAAGGATCATGAAAAGGCATAATTATATAAATATAAAGTTTTGTAAAAGTGACTAAAATTAACCTTTCAAGCTCTAATCTCAATCATACTCATAATTCAATATTTAAATTCATGAAATAAAAATGTTGACTACCACTAGTTTTCCCATTTCAAGTCCTTCATCCTGGGGAATAAAAAGCTCAGAATCCCCTTTCTTTTAAGTACCATAATAAAGTTGATAAAGAGTAGTCGTTTATCTTAATACAATTTAAAAGTCTTATGAACTGGATATATAACTCAGTGGTATAACATTTGTCTTTGGCAAGAAGTTGCATTCCATCCCAATACCACAGAAGCCAAACAAATAAAGTAATCTTATTTTACATGTCTAATTTTTATGAAATTACAGTAATTAAAATTCTAATAAAAAGGACAGTAGAAATATGTTGAAAATTCACATTTAAAATGAGTATGTTAATTTTTTTCACTAAATTATAGCTTATGTATTATTTATTTTTGTCACTAATAATATGAACTGCAGAGATATTTGGTTTTCTTAGTTTTATATTGTATCCCATGGGACACCATTAAAATTTATAACCATGTGTTTCAGATGATATTTTCCATTACGTGTAATTTAAAATCTTTTATTACATTTGTTTCTCTGTGTGCACATGCAGATCTGTGGTGTGTGTGTGCGCGCGCATGCGCGCATGTGTGGACATGCACATGCTTCATAGTGTGCACGGACAAGTTGGAGGGCAACTTGAATGAGTTGTCTCTCTCCACACACCACTTGGGTCCCAGGCATTGAACTCACCCTGCTGAGCTTTGCAGCAAGCACATTTAACCACTAAATGAGCTCACTGGCCTAACATGACACCTTTTTACTTTAAAAAAGAGAATAGAGAAACCCTGTCTCGAAAAACCAAAATAATAATAATAATAATAATAATAAATAAATAAATAAATAAATAAATAAAAAAGAGAATACATCCAAGAAAAGTTACAGTTTTAGCTTAAACTAGTAAAATCAGGAATATCCAAATAAATTCTGATTACAAATCAGACAAACATTTCTCTCATGCTTTTCATACCAAAAATATTCATTAGGAAAGATTCTTAGGCAGTAAACCTGAGATTTTGTACCCAACACATTAAGTAAGAATGAAACGTGTTTTCTGAAAACACTCTTGTCAACTTACTAGTTCTAGAGCTGAGAGGAGAAGGAAACATCCACACTCATCCCTAGTCCAGAATCTATCTCCAACTGAGAGCCACTTACAAATGAAAACTTAGTTTTCCCCAAGAGTCACACTGGAGAAACAAACCACTTTTAAGGGTAGTCGCCATGCCCAGAAGTAGATGGCCAAGAAAAACGAACTCAGTGGCATCTTTGGAGGCTCTTTGTCTCATAATGTTGCGGGAGGGCTTTTTAAAAACCTTATAGCTCTTTTGCATATATAAAATGGCTTCTGGGTTTTTAATGGGGTTCCTTAGGGTGTGAAGGTGTGTGTTTCCTGTGCTTTTCCCTTGGCCCTTTTTCTTCTGGTTATTTTGTCCTATTCCAGTTGGTTTGTTTTTGTTTTATCTTACTGTATTTTATTATTATCCCTAGATGCCTGTTTATTTTCTAACTAGAGACAGAAAGGGTGTGGATCCAGATGTGAGGTGAGGTAGGGAGGAACTGGAAGGAGTTGTGGGAAAGGAAATCATAATCAGAATATATTGTATTAAAAAAAGTTTTCAACAAAAGAAAAAAATTTTAAAAATACAAAGCACACTACTTCTTGCTTTTCACAGACTTCTCTGCCTAAGGTTTTCTAAAGTAATTCATATATTTAATAACCTGGCCAAAGTTCAAATACATTTTGACAATGCCAAAGATATCTATTTATAAAACAAAATAAATACCAAAATAAAAAGGTGAGAATTAGTCTTTCTGCTGTAATAAAAGAAGCGTTTTATATGAGGAAAAATGTTATATTCATTTATATGTTTTAGCTACATTAGCTACAGGACTGAGTTGTAAACTGAAATTCTATCAGCATAACAGCACATGATGTTAGGGTGCAAACAGTAAATGACCAAATAAACTACTAAAGAATCAAATATTCTTTTTATTTATTTATTTTGGTTTTTCGAGACAGGGTTTCTCTGTGTAGCTTTGCGCCTTTCCTGGAGCTCACTTGGTAGCCCAGGCTGGCCTCGAACTCACAGAGATCCGCCTGCCTCTGCCTCCCGAGTGCTGGGATTAAAGGCGTGCGCCACCAACGCCCGGCGTTTTAATGTCTTTTTTTTTTTTTCAGAGCTGAGGACCAAACCCAGGGCGCGCTAAATCCCCTGCCCTCAAATATTCTTAATAGAAAATCAAAGTAGCATTTTTTGTCTTAAGTCTAATTGTTCAGCAAAGAGATGGCTCAAATTAAAAACTATACTTACCTCTATCATTTCATTTAGTGTTATCAGTTGTGCTTTTGGTTCTTGAGTGGTTGTCTTTGAGAAATGTAAATAATAATTAACATTGGCAGAAATCGAACTATATATTACAAGACTTAAAACCATTTCTTAGTTGTAATTGTAGAAGGTAACTAAAGCCAAATTCTGGAAGTCAACAACTTTATGGTACAAGTTAGATTCTTAAAAATGCAATGGAAAAAGGTCCTAAGACAGTGAAAACCTTTACAATTATTGTTAGATACAATTCTAGCTATCCATAACATACAATAAATTATATTATACAAATTTATTTAAGACTATAAAATAAAAGTAGTATGCTTGAGCCACATAAAAATTCTCCAAGCAGATGGTATCCCATTACATTTCAGGTAGGCTTCTAAGGGAGCCTTCCTTGGAAACTCCCCATAGTTCATCAGTTCCTAACGTTTACTCAATTCACCAAATTATTCCCCTTTGAATAACATGGAATAACTCATTAATACATTGGAAGACAGCCACTATAATACTCAGGCGTTTTTCATATTAATCTTCCTTAGTTCCTTCAATTCTTTTTCTCATGACATAGATTTGAGATCCCTCATAACTGTAATCAAGGTTAAAAATTCCAGTCTCCCAAGTGATCTAGGTGTGATTCAACCATCAAGAATAAAAAGAATACTTGCTTTGATAACTGCAGATGCTAGAATGCTATTCATTAAATTTCTGGACATCTATTTAATCCTGCTAATTTCTGAGCATTGATTGTATCACCTAAAATGCCAAAGTACTGGGCCTTTAATATGCCTTTAATCCCAATACTCAGGAGGAAGAGGCAGTCAGAACTTTATGAGTTTTAGTTTGTGAGTTTCAGTTTCAGGCTAGTCAGGCTAGGCTATATAGTAAAACTCTGGTGGAGAAGGTGGGTGAGTGGGGGAGGGAGGGGAGAACAGAGAAAACAAAATTATTCTTGAAATAAAGATAACTGAGTAAAGCTGGATCTCAAAATCTAAGACCATGTTAAGTAAAAAAGAGTAGTTAAAGTTCCATTATTAGTGGAGAAATCATAGTTACAGAACTGACAAGCAAATAGCAAGACATTAAATTTAAATAGGTATGCTGAAGTCTCAGAAATTCTTCTTAAACAAATCATTCGGTAAAAAAATTATTGGTTTAAGGAGCTGGAGAGATGGGTTAGTGGTTAAGAGCACTGACTGTTCTTCCAGAAAACATGGGTTCAATTCCTAGCACTCACATGATATCTTACAATCTTCTGTAACTCACACATGTGCAATACAGATATATACAAAGACAAAACACCAAAATACATAAAAAAAATAAAAAAGAAAAAGAAAAAGATTGTAGAAATATTGACTGAAATTTAAGAACTGATAAAAATAAGTAACGGATCCAGTATAAAATAGAATAAAAGCTAAACACACATACTAATCGTAGTTTTTTAATACAATATAAATACTGAAAGTAAAACACACACACACACAATTAGAATGAAGGTATAGATATGTGTTTTCTGTAACAGGAAGACAGTAAGAGAACTTAAAAAAATTCTTTTTCAGGGCTGGAAAGATGGCTCAGAGGTTAAGAGCACTAGCTGCTCTTCCAGAGGACCTGAGTTCAATTCCCAGCAACCACATGGTGGTTCACAACGATCTGTAATGAGATCTGGTGCCCTCTTCTGGTGTGCAGGCATACAATGTATACATAATAAATGAGTAAATAAACAAATAAATCTTAAAAAAAAAAGAAAAAAATTCTTTTTCTCCCTGCATGCAGAGCAGAAATCAATGTGAAGAGAATGAGAAGGTGGTAACTCCTAGCCAGGAATAGACCTCATCAGGAACTAACTCTGACAGTACTTTGATCTTGGACTTTAGAGTGAAAAAGAAACTTCATTTTTATGCCAGGGTCTCTGGTCTTTTGTGACAGCAGCCCACTAACACAGTATCAATACTGGCCAGATGCAGAGACGCAGAAAGGACAGCGGTCCACAGATGCAGAGGAAGGAGGAAGAGGCTCCTATTACGTTGTCTGATCTCCACACACAAGCTGTGCAAAGAAAGCATGTGCACGCCATGTGCACATACCATATGCATAAAGTCTGTAAAAATGTCTTTAACCAATTCTATTTTATTAAATAAGAAAGTAGCTCTAATTTTTCAGTAACTATGATAGGATGAAGGCATATCTGTGCATGTCTCATTATGCCTTCATTCCTTTGCTTTTGTTTATACACACACACACACACACACACACACACACACACACACACATCCAACAGTTACAATTATAACAATCTAAAAGAATATCTTCTCTGAAACTTACCTTTTTCTTTTTAATATTTCCATCAGGCAGAGGAAAATGATCTTCTAAAAACTCACCCAAGGTAATCAGAAGCTTCTCCTTAAATTCTTTTATACTAAGCATCTTAGCTTTCAGTTCATTAAAGATTCTAACAATAAAAAAATAACAAGACAAATATTTAACTAATAAAATATATTTGTGCATGCTTCTGGTTATACATAAAGCTGATCAAAGCTGTTGAAACTTCATTTGATCCACGTAACTAGAGAACATTCTTTTTTTTTTTTTTTGGTTTTTCGAGACAGGGTTTCTCTGTGTAGTTTTGGTGCCTGTCCTGGATCTCGCTCTGTAGACCAGGCTGGCCTCGAACTTACAGAGATCTGCCTGGCTCTGCCTCTCAAGTGCTGGGATTAAACGCATGCGCCACCACCGCCCAGCTGAGAATATTCTTTATAACATGTCATGAAATTAGTAAGTTAAGTCATTCAAAAAAGAAGAAACAACTAATAGTTGGCAAAAATTAGGGCAAGTGTTATGATTCCCAATAAACTGGGCCACCTTTATTTTTTCAAATTTAACTTTTTATTGATTCTTTGTGGATTTCATATCATGCATCTCAATCCCAATCATCTCCCCATCCCTTCCCATCTGCTCTATATACTTCTAACATCCTGCCCCTAGAATAAAACAAAAAAAATTAAAAGAAAAGAGAAACAAAGAAAAGAAAAATCTCATTGTGGAAGCTGTAGTGTGACACAGTGAGCCACACAGTCCTTTAGTCCATATAGTGTTACTTGCAAGTGTTCATTACATTGAGTGTCGTTTGTCTGGTTTGAGGACTCTGTTTTTGTTACATCATCAATACAGGTCCCTCACTGGGGCTCCTCCCAGATATCCTGTTGTTGTCCTGTGTCACGGAGATCCTATCACTTTGGGTCTGCAGGACCAACCCCTTCATGTGCTCCAGCAGATCATAGATAGGGTGGATGCTGGGATGGGCCAACTCACAGCTCTGGTTTGGGGTCTGGGTGGTTGCTGGGTTGGTCAGCCTGCCAGCTCTCCTTCTTCCTCAATACCAGGGTGAGCTCTCAGTACTGCCCCTGCTAGTTCACCCTATGTAGTAAGCAGCAAGGGGCAGGGCTGATTCTCCTGCTCTCCTAACCTTGGGGCTGGCTCGCCCACACCTACACCACTGGGCCAGCTCTACTGTGTTGCCAAGTCAAGGTGTAGGGACCACTCTGCCTAGTGCTGCAGCTGGTGAGAGGCAGGGCCAGCTCTCTCGATCTAGTGACCTATCACAGGCCTCATCAGGCATGGGAGGGGGTTCTCTCCCTTGCCCACATCACCACACAGTAGATGAGGGTAGGGCTCACACTGACATTTTTGGGACCAGCTCTACTATGTTGCCCAGGCAAGGTGCAGGGCTCATTCTTCCTAGTTCTGTGTATGGTGGGGGCCAGGGTCAGCTCTCTCCTTCACCACAGGTGGCAAGGGGGAAGAGGAAAGGGCATCTTTCCTTCTCCCTCAACACCACATGGCAGACAAGGGGTGCAGGGCCAACTCTCACACGCTTATGATCTCAGGACAAACTCGTCTGTGCCTCCACCAGCAGGATCGGCACTACTATGGTGCCCAGATGAGGTGCAAGGCTCACTCTTCTGAGTGCTGTAGACAGTGAGGGGCGAGGGCTAAGGGGGGTATCTCTCCCCCGCCCATGCTACATGAGAAGTGGGGCTAGCTCTCCCACACTTACATCCTCCAGGTTAGCTCACCTGTACCATTCACCAGTAGGGTCAGCTCTACTGGGCTGCCCAGGTGAGGTACAGGGCCTGCTTTCCCAAGTGCTACAGCCAATGAGATGCTGGGCCAGCTCACCAGTTCTCCTGACCTCAGGGCCAGCTCCACCACCTGCCACAATGGTGAGGTATATGGGAGGGGAAGACATGTCCACTTTGTTCACACCACCACATGGCAGATGAGGGGCAGGGACAGATCTTACACACTTAAACTGGGCCACTTTTTGATCTACTTTAATATAAAAAATTCTTTCTCAAAAGAAAAAATCTGTTTGAAAAAAATCTAGAACACAGTACTAAGTACCTTGATTCAGAAAACGTCACAACCTGGTTTTTCAAATCACTGTGTAATACATTAAGAGATTCCAGAATTTGTTGCTGTTCATCCAACCACTGCTGCTCCCTTTAAAAATGGAAAACAATAGGGTCAATAAAAATTTCAGTGCGAACTCAGTATGTATCAATGATTAATAGGAATTACAAGTTTACCTTTCTAAGTCTTCTTTTAACTTTTGATTCTTCGATTGAATAGTAGATACTACCATTTCAAGATTATATCTTAAATTTTGGAACTAAAATAAAAGAATGCAAGTTAATGCTTAGCCTTTTGGCTTATATATAGTTTAGATTCTGAATGACAGTGAAATTGATCTAGAATAGCTCAATGTAGAAGCCAATAGTAAAAATAGCTACCAGAAAGAATTTGAAATGGAAAATATATAGCACCCACATGGTAAGTTTTTGGTGACACACCAATAATAAATATAAAATGGAAGGAGTTTCAAGCTACAGATTTTAATTTCAAACAAATTAAATTAGTGAACTGTTGTTAGTAGATTAGGTCTCTCTCTCTCTTTTTTTTTTCCTTGCTGCTACCAGCAAGCAGTAGCAGTTAGTTCCATTTATTTCCCTTAGGTCTCTTTTATAATGAGGTTATTTTATTTTTTTCTTTTGTTCTTTGTGTGTGTGGGTGCCATATACATACACACACACACACACACACACACACACACATATGTATATATAATGTATTTTATTTTTACGCTCATTGGTGTTGTGATGGCATCCATGTCTGTGTGAGGGTGTCAGAAGTCCTGGAACTGGAGTTATAGACAGTTGTGAACTGCCATGGGGGTGCTGAGAATTGAACCCGGTTCCTCTGGAAGAACAACCAGTGCTTTTAACTGCTGAGTCATCTCTCTAGTCCCTCTTTTCTATGAGAACATACAAAACTAAAGGCAAAAAAATTAAAATGATTCTTTCAGCATTGGTTCAATCTGCTACTCAACACTCATTGTTGAAGGAGGCCAGAATGCAAGAGTGAAGAAAACAAAGTGAAATCCAGAAAATTAAACAATAAATAACTACAACATTGTATATACCAGGGAGATTTAAAGAAAGAAAAAAAGAAAAAAAAAAGAATAAAATTGTGAGGTGCAGAGCTGTTTTAAGGCATTATAATGTGGAAAGCTCACATTCCAATATTGCAATGAAATGGCTTTTTAAAAAAATGCAGGAGGCTGGAGAGATGGCTCAGCAGTTAAGAGCACTGACTGCTCTTCCAGAGGTCCTGAGTTCAACTCCCAGCAACCACATGATGGTTCAAAACCATCTATGATGAGATCTGGTGCCCTCTTCTGGCATTCAGGCATACATGCAGGCAGAATACTATATACATAACAAATAAATAAATAAATCTTTTTTAAAAAGCACAGCTAAATCAAGAAAGGAGGAAAATAAGACTACAGAGAATAGTGTGGTGATATTTGTAAACTTAAGAAATATAGCTTGCCTGGAGATCAGAGGACAGAGCCAGCTACAGAGTTAAACACAGAGGTCAGGCAGTGGTGGGACACATCTTTAATCCTAGCACTCAGGAGGCAGAGATCTGTCTGGATCTCTGAGTTCAAGGCCACCCTAGACTATAGGAGATTAATCCATCCATTCTAAAAGAAACAGTGATGGCACACACCTTTAATCCCATCACTTGAGAGCTCTGCTTTTGCTGTCAGTATTTAGGAAGCACACATGCCTTTCTTTAACCCCAGCGAGTGCTGGGAAGTTTGAGATAGGAAGTAAAATGGCTGGGTGGAGAAAGGCATATAAGGTGTGAGGAGACAGGAACTCAAGCCCTTTCAGCTGAGGACTCAGAGGCATTCAGTTTGAGGATTCATGGAGACAGGATCTTGCCTCCCTTTCGGCCTGAGGATTCGGCAGTGGTGAGAAGTTTCTCTAGTGACTTGCTCCTTTGTCTCTCTGATCTTTCAGCATCTACCCCAATATCTGACTCCGAGTTTTTATTATAAGACCATTTAGGATTTGTGCAATAAAGTAGGATTTAAAAAAAGAAAAGTAAGAGTAGACATTGTATCACTGTATCAATGAAATCAATCAATATCACACTGATACTATATTAAGTACAGTCTAACAATAGAATTAAACTAGAAATTAACACAGAAGAATAGGAAACTACAAATATAGGGACACTAAAAAATCTCTAAATAATCTATGAGACCAGTAATAAATAGGAAATTGAGAAGTTATAACTTTAATCATAAGTTACTGTGGCTTAAAAATAAAAATACAACATTAAAATTTCTAGGAGCAGGAAAGATGGCACAGTGGTTAAGAGTACTGACTGTTCCATTCTTCTAGAAGTCCTGGGCTCTATTCACAGCAACAACTATGTGGCTTACAGCCATCTACAGTGGGATCTGACGCCCTCTTTCGGTGTGCAGGTATACCTGCAGACAACGAACTCATACATAAAATACATAAACAAACCCTTAAAAAAACTTGTTTTTTGGAACATTCATATAATAACATAGCTCTAAAACCTTGTTAGAAATAAAGGAACACTCTCAAATTACTGGTCTAGTTTTCTATCATAAATTTAAAAATATAAATAAATAAACCTCATAATAAGCTAAAGGGATAATGATAAGGAACAAAAATCAATGCAATGTGAGGAGGGAGAAAGGACCAGAGATGAGGAGGTAAGGAGGATCAAGGGAACTCAATAAAGCCCAAAGCTAGCTCTTTGAGAAATACTAAGTCACTGTTTCAATAGACTAAAAGAAGAAGCAATCCATTGCCATAAATTCAGAAAGCATGACAGAAGTCACTATTAATCTCTCCCTTTAAAATAGAAGACTAAGGCTAAGGTGGAGCTCACTGGTAGAGCTCCTGTCTAACATGGACAGAGTCCTCCCTAGGTTTTCTCTCTAGCATCACAAAAACAAAAACAAACCAAAAAAACTCTTCAGAAACTGTTATGGGAGGAATTTTCCTCTTTCTAGTTAAACACATCTATGATAAACTACTATAAACATCATTTTGTTTTTATTTTGCTCATTCTTGCCCACTACATTTCAGTTATCCAGTGGTGGTCTGGAATACATCCCTTTGTGGATATGCAAAGAATCACTACCCTTCTGAGACTCTGGGAATGAGAAGAGGCAGGATATTTAAAATATAGTCTAAAGAACAAAAGAACAACAGCTATCACAAAAGAGCTGATAGAAGAGCTGAGAAGCATGTAGATGCAAAAAGGCTGTGCAGCGAACAGTAAGACAGGCCTCTCCAGCTCTAACTCTGCTAAGGGCTTAAGGTGCACACTGACTGAAAGGAAAGGAAATCAAAGCCCAAACCACAAGCCACGCAGCTTTGGTAACAGCAGACTGGCAATCCTAGTCAAAGAATAAGCCCGGTTCTCACAAACTTTAAGTTCAGCTGACGGGGGCAGGAGAGCAGGGTGGAAGTGGTATGACAGTGACTCCTAAGTCATAGGCCACACCTAGAGAGAATATCCATTCTGTCCTTCCCCATACTGCTACAACTAGGCACTCACGGAAACAGCAAATACCCTGCTGGAGTGTCTGTCTAGGAAATGAAATGGCCATAAAAGCATCTGTAGAAAGGGAGATCAGAGTGGACATACTGAAAAGTTTAGGCAGCAGGGGCTCAATCATGGAAAGCGGCAGTAAGCCCCAGCACTTACACTTTATTGTGAAACTTAAGAGCTTGGTGCCAATAGACAGCAACTGTTTGGCCTCAGGAGCTGCCTCCATCTCACATATGCTGTGTTGCTCTAAGGCAAAGACAGAGAGCCCTGAGCCCGAGTCCAGTGGCTCCCTCAACTTCTGCTCTAGCAGAGTGGTTCATTGTCAGGCAGTCTGGAAGCACTGAGACTGGCAGGCACAGTCCTGGGTTCCCTTAGTTCTCCCCAGCAATGGCAGATCTCATGGCTGTCTGTTCCCCCAGCTACCCAAACATCCGAAGCTTTGGACCTTTGCCACCCTCTGTGTCATACCTGTGTGAACACACTCTCTCAATCTTGATAATACAGATAGGCTGAGTTTTTCAAACCTCTAAATTTGTTTCCTTTTTGATTAGTAATTCTATCTTTAAGTCATTTCTCTAGTCTTCCATTTTACAAAGAATAGCCAAAGAATGCTAAGACACACCTACACTTTGTTTAAAAATGTACTTCATTGCTTCACAGCTTCACTGCTCACAAGTTCTATTTTTTAACAAAACACTAGGACCCTGAACACAGTCTTTGTTTCTCGTTAACAAAGACAACCTTTTCTTTACTGTGTAACACTATGCTATAAAATATATATTTTAGTCTTTCCCCCCTCCATATTTTGATACAGGTAACCCAGACTGGCCCAAAACTAACTATGAAACCTGGGCAATTCTCATGCCTCAATTTCCCAACAACAGGTATAAGCCACCATGCCAAATTATATATTAGTCTTAACCCTTCTTTCCTGGCACACCATTCCTAACACACTAGGAATCTCCAGCCCCTAAGTACCTTTTTTATACTACAGGATGACAAGTAGAACCTAGGCAGCTTTAGGATGAGGGCTAGACACTAGAAAAGACCAAGGCATGATCAAGTGATTGGGACGTTAGGCTCTAGCCTCACATTTTTGGAAAGGGAAGAAGAGCTGAAAGTTAAGTTAATCAATGACCAATTATTTGGTCACTTATACCTACATAATAAAGTTTCCATATAAAATCAAAAGGACTGGGTACAGGGAGCTTCTAAACAGCTGATTGCATGAAGGGGTGGGGGCCTGGGGAGCACACTCAGAACACAGAAGTTCCATACCCGTTCCTATACACCTTAATCTATACATCTCTTTCATTTGGCTATTCATATGTATTTTTGTGTGCGTGATGCCATTTACAACAAGTAAGCATGTTTCTCTGAAAATTTTCTAGTCTCTCTAGAAAGTTACTTACACCTGAAGAGGGGGACAAGCAAATTGATTCCTAGTCGATTGGTCAGACATACAACAGAAAACTTACTTCTGGGACTGTCATCTTTGTGAGACACAGTTCCACGAAACTGAATTTGAGGACACCAAGCTGACACCTGCTCTAGAATCATCTGCTGCAGAATCTGCCAAAGAACTGATTTCTGGTGGGGAGAAAGCTCCAAAGCACAGTCTGTAATCCCAGCATGCCTATGGCAAAGCGGCAGGCGGAGACAGGAGTCCTCAGGAGCTCCTGAGCTAGCAAAAGTGGCACATCCAGTGGCAAAAAAGAAATCCTGTCTCAAGCAAGGTCAAAGTTGCGGACAACGACCAAGGTTGTCCTCTGATCTCCACATGCACATACTCTCACACTCACACCAGAACTACATATACAAACAGTAAAAATAAAGAAAATTCAAATCTTTAAAATATTTAAAGTTCAATTAAATTAAGTTCAATAAAACATGTAAATTTTAATGTGCTTTTTGGGGTGGGTCAGCCTAATTCTTATGTCATAAACTGAACTGATATAGTTCTAATTATAAATTATTTAGGAATACTACAAATCATAAATGACTCACCTCTTCTTTTCCTAATGTTATCAAAAAATCTTCAGTCAGGGGAGTTACTACAAAAATAAAACAAAGTCACTTAGTTAATTCTTAAGAATTTGACTTTGTGGCTTTCCTGAGATAACACTTTCCCATTCCACTTATGTATTACCAAAATTTGCAAAATTTATTAATTTTTGTGACTTCTAGATTAACATCTTTGCATGTATAACCCCAAGCATATAACACTGGATAAATTCGATAACTATGAATTTTGTTTTTATTTCTTTTCTTTCCTAAGGCCTTAAAAGCATGCTTAATAATGCTTAATAATGGACTCCTAAGGTATTTTTCTCTGTATCTATATGATCCTATATATATGTATATATATATAGACACAAACACAAAAGGTTTATTTTTTGTCATTGTTGGTATTATAATAGCATATCAGATATATTAGCATTGTTTTCACTCAGCAGAACTCTCATGGTATAGAAATAATTCATCATTTGATAACTGCATATTTATTATGTATGTATGTATGTGTGTGTATATCATAATGTAGTGGTAATTTCCAAAACTGAGTACTAATATTATACTAGACATCTTTTTATGTCATTATGTACTAGTGCTTTTAATTTCAAGAAGTATATTCCCAGAAATGGAATTATACAGAAGAAATGTAGTTAAAACTTTTTAGACCAAATCAGACTTCTTTCTAAAAATGCATGTATAATCAATAAATTACATATAGAAAATTATATACTTACAATTTTTGGAGGAGAAACAAACATTTAATTTCCCATAGAGAAATTAATAAACTATTCAATACTTATCCAAAATTTTTGCTTTTTTAATCAAGTACTATTTGAAATTATCAAATGATATATTACTAAAACTTGTCTACTATTTTTGAAAGCCGTCTTAAAAAAAGCCGTCCTGCCAGGCGGTGGTGGCGCACGCCTTTAATCCAAGCACTTGGGAGGCAGAGGCAGGTGGATCTCTGTGAGTTCGAGGCCAGCCTGGTCTCCCAAGCGAGTTCCAGGAAAGGCGCAAAGCTACACAGAGAAACCCTGTCTTGAAAAAAACCAAAAAAAAAAAAAAAAAAGGCCGTCCTATATGTACTTTAAAAGCCAATTTTAGAATTGGTTACAGGTAATTCTAGAGTGACACTTGTATGGTTTGGATAGGTGTATATAATAAAGATCCATGCACTGAAGGCTTGGGTGCCAAATGTTGAGACTGACTAGAGCTAAGAGGAATTTTCTCAGGTAGAACACAGTAGAAGGGAGCTATTAGGTCACTAGAGAGGTGCCCCTGAGGCACTGGAACCTGGCACCTTTTGTCTAAAGCCTGGCTACCATGAGTTAAGCAATTTTGTGGTTGATATATTTTGCACCCCAAGAAACTTATCTGGGGGTCATAGAACAGAACAGCCACTATATTAAACACAGAAGTTAGGCAGTGGTAGCATATGCCTTTAATCCTAGCATTCCGGAGGCAGAGATCTATCCAGATCTCTGTGAGTTCAAAGCCACACTCGAGAACAGAGCCAGGCATGGTGGCACACACCTTTAATCCTAGCACTTGATACCTGATGTCTTGCTTGGGAAAGACACACGCCTTTAATCCCAGGAAGTGATGGTAGGAAACTGAAAGGTATATAAGGCATGAGGACCAGGAACTAGAAGCTTTTAAGCTTTGAGGCTTTTAGCAGCAGTTCAGCTGAGATCCATTTGGGTGAGGACTAAGAAGCTTTCAGTCTGAAGATTTGTGGAAACAGAATCCGATGAGGAGTTGTCGAGGTGAGGTTAGCTATGGCTTGTTCTGTCTCTCTGATCTTTCAGAATTTACCCCAATAGCTTGTACTGAGTTTTGTTGTTGTTGTTTTTTTTAATTAATAAGATCATTTACAATTCATGTTACACAATTTCCTCCAACTTGTGCAGTCACCAAGTTTTCCCTCGCCACAGGTCCAAAAGCAATAGAGTCAACCAACCATGGATTGAAACTTCTGAAATCACGAGCCAAATAAACTTTGGCTACTTAAAATACTTTGTTTATTCCAGACATTTTATTTTTTTCAGTAACAGCTGGCTAACACAAGTACTAACCTATTTCAACAAATGCAACACAAAGAGTTTTGGAGACTGTTTACAATGTGAATATATACTTATCACTATACTTATGTGACAGAATAAATTTTATGTGTATTTTGCCATAATTAAACATTTAGAAAACAGAACTTCAGGGAGATCTATAGGACTGTAACTGTAAGATACAACGTCATGTTGCTGGAACTTCAGTAAAGGAGAAAATGGTTAAAAAGATGGATGAATGGATCACTCTGGGAAGGGGAAATTGATGAGATCTCCATGAGTAAACTGGGAATGTGGGGTGGGCAATGGAGGCTAGGGCATGGGGGATGAGAACATAAGGGAATGTGATGGTCAAGCGGCAGCAGAGATGGAGTAGGAGAGCAATGAAAGAGATACCGTGATAGAGGGAGACATCATGGGGATAGGGAGAAACCTATCCTATGGTGCTAGGGAAGTTCCCAGGAATCCCCAAGGATGACCCCAGCTTAGACTACTAGCAGTAGTGGAGAGAGTGCCTGAACTGGCTTATCCCAGTGATCAGATTGGTGAATACCCTAACTGTCATCATAGAGCCTTTCTCCAGTAACTGATGGAAGCAGATGCAGAGATCCATAGCCAAACATCAGGCTGAGCTCCAGGAGTCCAGTCAAAGAGAGAAGAGGGATTCTATGAGCAAGGGGCATCAAGATCATGATGGGGAAACCTACAGAGACAACCAAACCAAACTAGTGGGAACTCATGAACTTTAGATCAACAGCTGTGGAGCCTCCACAGGACTGGACTAGGCCTCCGCATAGTGAGACAGTTGTGTAGCTTGATCTGCTTAAGGGAACCCCCTGGCAGTAGGATCAGAATACATCCCTGGTGCACAAGCAGGCCTTCTGGAGCCCACTTCTATGATGGGACACCTCACACAGCCTTGAGGCAGGGAGAGGGGCTTGGACCTGCCTCTACTAAATGTACCTCCCCATGAGAGGCCTTACCTTTTTGTAGGAGGGAATAGGGGGTGGGTTGGGAATGGGGAGGCTGGAGGGGCAGGAGGAGGGAAGAGGGGGATCTTTGATATATAAAATGAATAAAAAATTTTTTCTTAATTAAAAAAAGAAATAAAAGTACAACTTATGACTTGAAAGAAAGAAAGAGAAAGAAAGAAAGAAAGAAAGAAAGAAAGAAAGAAAGAAAGAAAGAAAGAAAGAAAGAAAGAAAGAAAGAAAGAAAGAAAGAATCTTCACAGACAAGGACAAATTTACAAAATTTGTTACTATCAACCATAAAAAGAATGATTGAAGTACTTGAAACAAAAACAGTAAGCTCATATGCCTAATTGTTTTTTTTTTTTTCCCATGTCTTCTCATAAGACTTTCAGAATCAAGTGATTCTTGGCCAAGAAACAAAAGCAAAATCATCCCATTCTCCAGTGGATTCAGATGAAAACGTGTAACAGAATCAGGTACAACTCCAATAAAAGACACTGGAGAACCAAGCTGAATCTGTAAGAATTTACATACACAATGGTATGACTGTTTATACTAAATCAGTGTTCCATCAAGCCTACCAGATGGAGTTCAAAAGCACTGAATAAGGGTTGGAAGGATAGCGCCGCTGGGGAAGTGACTGCTTTGCAAGCATTAGGACATGAGTTTGATCCCCAGAGCCCATGAAAAAATCTGAGCATGGTAGTATGGGATTGTATCCCACTGCCAGGGAGACTGGAATAAATCCCTAGGGCCCGCTAGTCAGCCAGCCTAGTCCACTTGGTGAGTTCTAAGCCAGTGAGAAATTTTGCCTCAAAAAAGAAAAGTGGATAATATCCAGGGAACAACATCCAAGGTTGTCCAGTGACCTCTACACCCATCTGCACACAAATGTACCCAATTATACATGTGTATGCTCCCCCCCCCCCCCACACACACACTGAAGTAAAGCTACCATGATTTTTTACAAGCACAAGAAAATACATCATCCTCACAACGTGAGAAAAGCTTTGAAGTAGATCTAAGCTTCTTAGTCTTCAGACAGAATCTATTATTTTAACCTTGAGACCATTACACAGAGGACAGAGTTAAGCTGTGTTGATTCATGACCTTTAGGAATTTTAAGATTATAAATATGCTCAGACTCTTGACCTACAAAAATTGAAATAAGTAAATTATGTTCTTTTATACAACTGAAAAAAAATCCAAAACTTTAAAAAAAATTTAATAACAGTTTGAAGCTGGTCTTTATGTCTACTAAGGTTTATTCAACTAGTGGTCTCTTAATTTGTAAGTTTAAAAGTTTTAATGATGAAAAAAATCGTTGTTAAGAGACTAACAAAAAATTCATCAATCATATTGACCTAATGGACTAATGATTGAAGGGACAGCTGTAGCTGAAAGTTTTCCTGTGACCTGCTGGTCCATAGCTGCTCAGACCCAAGTAAACACACAGAGGCTTATATTAATTAAAATTTCTTGGCCACTAGCTTAGGCTAACTACTGACTAGCTCTTACACTTAAACTCAGCCCATTTCTGTTAATCTATACATCGTCATGTTTTCCATGGTGGCTTTACCTGTGTGCCATTACATGCTGTTCCCTGGACAGCGGGCTGGTGTCTCCTCACTCAGCCTTCCTCTTCCCAGAATTCTCCCTGTCTGCTTATCTTGCCTATACTTCCTGCCTGGCTACTGGCCAATCAGCGTTTTATTTATCAACCAATAAAGCAACACATTCACAGCATACAGAGCACCATCACCCATCAGACAGCTGAGCTCAGTATTTAGTAACTGGCCATGTTTAAAACAGGAAAAAGAATCTAGGCAAAATCTAGGCATCTCCTCACTCAGCCTTCCTCTTTCCAGAATTCTCCTTGTCTGCTTATCCTGTCTATACTTCCTGCTTGGCTGCTGGCCAATCAGCATTTTATTTATCAACCAATCAAAGCAACACATTCAGAGCATATACCTCACCATTGCCATCAGGCAATAGGTATGTCTAATTTTAGATCAGAACTTCTAGGGCATTTTCTAGGTTACTTTATTGCCAACTTTATAGGATTTAGAATCTCATGGAAATAAACCTGGGTACAATTATGACAGATTTTTCTATATTAGGTTAATGGAAACGGGAAGATCCATTCTAAATGTGTTCATTACTATTTCACAGACTAGGATCCCAGATGAATAAAAAACAGAAAGCAAGCTGAACATAAGCATACATCTCTCTCTGCTTTATAACTGTACAAAAAGTAACTAGCCAATCCTTGTTCCTGTCTCCTTACCTTCCCTGCCATGATTTTCTACATCCCCAGAACTTTAAGGCAAAATGAAGCCTTCCTTTCTCAAGCAGCTTTTGTCAGGTATTTTTATAACAACAATAAAATAATTAATATAGACTACTAGAATTCATGATATGGATTCTAATTATGATAAACTAAATTTCCAATATTTAAGCTACATATCTCAATATACTCTGTAAGATCCTTTGTCACAGCCTTAGTAAACTAATTAAGCAGACATTAATATAACACACAGAAGCTTACAATATAATGCTGGTGTAGCATGTAGGATAATAACTGAATAAAGTATGATAGTGTACATACCAGCAATCCTAGTACATGGGAGGCTGAGGCACAAGCACCTTAAGTGCTAGGCTAGCCTTAGGCTATGTTTACACAGCCAAAAACCAACAAAAGAACAACTGAGTACATTTCTTTAAAGAATACCTTCATTTTTAATAGCTGCCTAAGAGATGCTCAAGAAGGAAATATTGCTAAGAAGGAAAATGTATACACTTTAAGACAAATTTTAAAATTACAACTGTACACTCTTTATTCCTACCTGAAGTGCTAAAATCAGAGGCTAGCAAGCAGTAATGAGAATGTAGAACAATTAAGGAATTGGCATGACTAAAGTAATAAAACCAAGGATACAGATGATACTATCTGAAGAAAAAAAGGCAGCCTAGGACTACTACCTGGAAAGTCCCCAAAACTGACACAAAGAATAATACAGAAAAGGGAGGCTAAAACTGAAAGTGGTTGTGGTGGAGGGAGTCAAAGGAAGAGTAATGAAGGAAGAAGAAAAAGAAGATAGCTGTGGGAAAAAAACAG
>CABHPQ010133886.1:2879-27646 GCA_902168405.1 Peromyscus aztecus
ATGCCTTCATGATAAAAGTCCTAGAGAATGTAGGGCTAGAGAGAACATATCCCAAAATAATAAAAAGCTAATACATGAGAAACCCACAAACTCATAGCCAACATCATCTTAAAAGGGTGAAAAGCTTGAATCAATGCACTGAAGTCAGGAACAAGACAGGGATGTCTACTATCCCTACACTTTTCAATATTGTGCTCAAAGTACTAGTTGAGACAATGAAAGAGAAGAGAAGGAAATTAAAGGGATACAAAAGGGAAAGAAGAAGTCAAGCTATCTCTATTTGCAGATGCCATGAAACATTAGAGATCCCAAAAATTCTTTTAGAAAACTTCTAGAAACAAATTCGGCAATGTGGCAGGACACATAATCAACTTATACAAATCAATAACTTTTTAAATACACCACCAACAAATGGAGAAAGAGAAAACAGACACACTTTTATTCACAACTCCATATGGAGTTTCCTTTCTTTGTGGCAAAAGTTAGCCACTGTGCAAGAAACTGCCCTTGCCTTTACTGCTGACAGTATGCTGTCCAAATTGGACAAACAGGGCACAAAAGAAAGTGACTGCCAAACTGCCAAGATAAGGCAGGCAGGCCTTCAAAATTCCTGCTTCACTAAAAGTCTGTCAGATATTCTAGGCCTGTAGGCTGAAGATGGATGGTCCAACATTACAGAGGAACCTTGGGTGACTGTGCAGGTAGCCAATTGTTTCTGTCATTTCTATAGTTTTGGAAGTTGTTTGCTCTGTACTTCCTGTTTATCCAAGTAATATTTCATTCTTCATGGGTCTCTGATGGAGACTGAAGACTAGATAGTTACAGTTTTATAGTTTTCCTTGTTACCAAACTCAGAAAGGAAACATACATAAGAGATGTCAAGTTTATAAGGTTGAGAGATATAAAAGCTTAAATTATTTATCTAAAAAATGTTTTAAGGTCTAAAAAGATATTTTTAAGATGGTAATACAAGTTATAATAGAAAATGGTTTAGGTATAAAACTTTAAATTCATCAAGATAAGATATGTAATAGAGTATTTTCTATAAATATGCCAAATACAAATAGAATGGACACTGTGAATGTAATTCTTATCTGGTAATTTTTCTTATTGTTGATAGTTTTACTGTGTTAGAGTTAAAACCATTATTTTTTATTTAGACAAAAGGGAGAAATTTTGTGGAATATTCCTTTACACTGTGTGAAGATGTGTCACTGTTATTGGTTTAATAAAAAGTTAAATGGCCAATAGCTAAACAAGAGGTATAGTTGGGACTTCTGGACAGAGAGAGCTCCAGGAAGAAGAAAGGAGGAGTTGCCAGTGGATGTAGAGGGAAAAAACATGCAGGAGGACAGGTAAAGCCACAAGTCACATGGCAACACATAGATAAATAGAAATGGGTTAATTTAAGTTACAGGAGCTAGTGGGACAAGCCTAAACTAAGCACAAGCTTTCATAATTAATCATAAGTCTCTGTGTCTTTTTTTTTAATGAGCTGACAGCCCAAAGGAATACCTAACTACAGTAAGTCTCTATTATAAGACATCATGCACTTCAGACACAGAACTCAGAGGCCTATGAGCTGGAACTGATATGAAGGCATCCTCCCTGAGGACTAACTTTCATAGTACTAGAAAGTACCATGCAAGCTTCTGAAGAAAGGAAGCAACTAACAGTGCTACCCAGCTATGATGCCTATGAACCATAACAATAATCAGCATGGCACAATAACTATAAGTGTATACAGTAGTGACATACGTCCCTTGACAATAACTAAGAACTCTCTAATTGAACTTAAGACCCACTCAACAAGATGGAAATCATGCTTGGTATGGGAAGCCTAGCCAACTACCAAGTGTGGTGATATTTTATTTGTGCTTTAACAAATAAAGTGCCTGGAAATCAGAGGAAATAACAAGCCATTTTAAGTAAACAAAGAAGTCCGGCAGCAGTAGCACACGCCCTTAATCCTATCACTTAGCAGGCAGGATCTCTGTGTGTTCAAGGCCACACTAGGGAACAGAGCCAAGCGTGGTGACATATGCCTTTAATCCCAGTACCAACCATAGAGTTCTGGAGGCCTGTACAGACAGGAAGTGACAGAGCTGGCCAGGAAGAGGAAGTGATGTATCTAGACAGAGAGCAAATCAGATGGCAGAACAGCAAGGCATATAAGCCTGGAAGTTGTTCTCTTTGGAAGCAGCAGAATTGGTGAGGTGAGGTTAGCTTGTGGTTTGTCCTATTCCTCTGATCTTTCTCTCAGGTTTTAACCCAAAATTCTGGCTCTGTGTTTTTTATTTATTAAGACCATTTAAAAATTCGTCTACAACCAAGGGTTAGGGAAGTCATGGGTCTGGGAGGAGAAACTACAACCACCATTTTACTAGAGCAGCATAATTCATAACTATACTTTTAATATTTTCCCGTATACCCACAAGATAAAAGAAACTTTTCTTTGGAACAGAAAACACAATGAACCAAAAGAGAGTTGTGGAGTCTAGTTCAAACGGATACATCCACAAAACAACTCCCACACCCAAGGCTCTAGGAACATTGTGGAAGAGGGGAGTGGAAAGGCTGTAAGAGCCAGATGATCAGGGAGTTTGCTGTGAGACTGTCTCTCCTAGTAATGCCAGAATCTACATCCATAAAATCCCATCAACATGACTGGACAAACATAGCTGAACACGGACAATAATAGACATTTCAAAGTGGACATGGGAAAGATCACAACACTTCAACCCTACATAAAGAACTACAGTCAACTAAGGAATGCTGAGAGTGGGAAAAATAGTCTTTCCCAGGTAAGACACACCAACACCAAATGGTCTGCCCTGAAAACATACATACAATATAACAGACTCAAGTTACATTTAGGAATGTATATGCATATATATACAAATATATGCATTTAACAACAATTAATGAAAAAAGGAGGCCATAATCTGAAAGACAGAAAGAGGGGTATATGGGAGGGTTTAGGGGGAGGAGAAGAAAGGGACAATTATGTAGTTATGATCTCAAAAATAAAAGAAAAATATTTTTAGGAAGCTATTAAAAATGAAAGGAGTCAAAATTTGAGTGTTCTGTGTATGTTGCATGAATATGGATGTACACATATGTGGAGGGGGCACAGGACCATGCATGTGCATGTAGAGGTCAAATTTTAGTGTTAGTTATCTTCCTCTATTGCTTGCCACCTTATTTGAGACAGAGTCTCTCACTAAACCTGCAGCTTGATGCTTTAACTAGAAGGACTGGCCAGCAAGCTTGCATAATAGGGATGGAATGCAGGTCTGTGGTGATATTTTGTTTGTGTTCTAACAAATCAAGCTTGTCTGAAGATCAGAGGATGGAGTTAGCCATGAATTAACTATAGAGGTCTGGAGGTCTATATGGACAGGAGACAGGAACTGATATGGCTGGGTGGAGACAAGAGCTCGACCCCTTTTTGGTCTGAGATTTTGTGCAGATAAGAGGTGACTTTGATTGCTCTTTCACCATTTACCCTGATATCTGAATCTGGGTTTTTATTATTAAGACCAATTAGAATTTGCGCTACACAGGTCCTCTGAACAGTCCAGCAAGAACTTTACCAACCAAGCTGTGTCCTCGCCCAAGGATTAAATTTCTGATAACCATATATGCCACTATTAGCTATATCCTGGAATCACTATATGAATCTATTTATATGAAAGTAATTTTAAAAACATAATTTTCTATGTACATCCAATGTGTCATTACTTGGATGTGAAAAACAATTAAACCCCAGTTTTAAAGTTTATTATTAGATTAGAAATAAGAAATTTGAACACATGGTACAAAGCTATCTGTGCTTTCTGCTGCACACATCTCTTTCCTATTGTCAAAAAAGCCAGGAACAAGGAAGCATCCTCTGGACCCTCTATAAGTGATTCACAATTTAAACAGCTTCATTAATGATGAAAAGCAAATCAGAGAACATAAGAAACCAAAAAGCTTGCCTAGGAGTGTAGCTCAGTGGAGTTCCCTAACATGTGCTAGGTCACAGAGTCTAAACTTAGCTCTAAAGAAACAAAAATGCCACTGAATCTCAAGCCCCAAATGAAGAATAGTGAAGTGAATGTTTATTTCAAGTGAGCTTCATTAGTCAGGCACCAAACTACTATAGCAAACACATTGCTTTTGATGACTTGAGTCCACACCAATGACTCCATGAGATAAAGTTCACAGTTATCATGTGCAGGTCAGAAATCATGGCCAGATGCTAGTGAACTTGTAACCTCATAGAAGTTTCAAATAAATTTAAACTATAGGGGTGACTACTGATGGATAAAGTCAATCTGTGCTCCTTTTGCACAGTCTGTCATGGTCTTCTCGAGTTTGCCATTCACCTTCAAATTCAATAACATTTGACAAGACACATAAACTCAGAATTATTCCAAGGGTTTCCCAGAGCTGTGTGACCTAACCTAATAATACATTGTGGTAGCTAAGCAACAGTGCTTCCATAACTACAGCAGTTGACCCTTCAGTCTATCCCAGGCTGACAGCTGCCAAACTATTACCAAAGAAGGAAAATGGCAAACAGTTCTAGTTCAGTAATCTTTGTTTGCTATTTCCTGTGTTTCTTGTTATAAATGTAGCTTGCTATACTATAATTGCATATTCTGGATCACCTTCAGTCAGGAATGAGACCTAGTTTCAGATCCTTTATGTTTCTTCCTCAAATTCTATTAATTCAAACTCTATTTTTATGTTAGTAACACACATACACATATGTATAAAAGGTAATATTAGATGCACATTAAAGTACTTCGTACCTTACAAAAACTAAGCAAATGTAAGTTAACACCATTATATTAAAAAAATCAAATAAGCAAATCTACAAGCTGATATTTGAAAGAACTGGCAGCCACCACTCTAGGTGCAAAAGGTAATCATTTCAAGGTTCAGGATAAACTATGCAAGAAAACGATTGGAACTAAAGAGGTCTGGAAAAATCAAATAGAAAGTGTGTGGCAGAAACACACACTGGGAAAGTAGCTCAGATGTGTAGTAACAGCATAGCATGTTACAAGGCCCTCAGTTTGATCCTGAGAAACACACACACACACACACACACACAAATTCTACCAAGGTAGGAAAGTCCTAGACTCATGACTAGGAAGTTAAGGAGCAGGTCACAAAAGGTTTCAGAAGTAAAAGTCAGAAGCCACAGTCTCTTTTAAACAGAGAGGAAGGTGAGACCCAAAGAAGTGAAAAGACTCATTCTGTTTTCTCATGATAGGATCAGAATTTTCCATAAATAGTGTCTAAGGTAGTCTTAATCTCACCAAATTGCTTTCAATAAAAAAACTGAATGAACTTTTACAACTTAGTCTATAAAAATACTAAATTCAAATTAAAAATTGCATCATTGTGGAACAAAGTTCAACTTTTATACAAACTAATATGTCATAATTAAGATCATTTAGAATCATCTATACAAATTCAGGTTGGCAATGCTTTATGTTACATAAACCTACAAGAGACTCTGGAGAAACAAGTGTTATAAATAAATGCTATAAATAAATACAGAGATGATGTATAATAAATACAATATGATGCTTGAACATCTATGACTCAGTTTTCTCATTCTTGAAGCCACCATGGAAATCATCAGGGTAAAGAATTCATAAAAGCAAATACAAATGAATGTACTGTATGACCCAGCTATATCGCTTCTTGGCATATGTCCAAAAGACTCAACATCCTACTCCATAGAAAGTTCTTCAGCCTTGTTTGTTGCCACCTTATTCACAATAGCTAGGAAATGAAAACTACCTAAATGTTCTTCAACTGACGAATGGAAAATGAAAATGGGGTGCTGTGGGATGTTCTGTATGGCAAATGTGTTGCTAATAAAACACTGATTGGCCAGTGGCTAGGCAGGAAGTATAGGCGGGACTAACAGAGAGAATAAAAAGAACAGGAAGGCAGAGGGAGTCTCTGCCAGCCACTGCCAGCCACCGCCAGGACAAGCAGCATGTGAAGATGCCGGTAAGCCACGAGCCATGTGGCAAGGTATAGATTTATGGAAATGGATTAATTTAAGCTATAAGGACAGTTAGCAAGAAGCCTGCCACAGCCATACAGTTTGTAAGCAACATAAGTCTCTGTGTTTACTTGGTTGGGTCTGAGTGGCTGTGGGACTGGCAGGTGAAAGAGATTTATCCTGACCGTGGGCCAGGCAGGAAAACTCTAGCAACAATGGGGCACTGTAGACAGAAGTTTCTCTGGGCCCAGCCAACCCTGCGGTCCCATAGCCACTTATAAAATAATCACTCAAAGGCTTAATATTAATTACAAACTGTATGGCCTATGGCTCAGGCTTCTTGTTAGCTAGCTCGTATAACTTAACTCAACCCATTACTATTAATTGCCACGTGTTCTGTGGCTTTACCTGCATCCCATTACATGTTGCTCCCTGGACAGTGGGTTGGTGTCTCCTCCCACTCCCCTTTCTTCTCTCACTATCTCTCTTGGATTTCCCTGCCTGGCTCCATCCTGCCCTGCCATAGGCCAATGCAGCTTTATTTATTAGCCAATGGGAGCAACACATATTCACAGCATACATAAAGACATCCCATAGCACTTTCCCTTTTCTGTCTAATCAAAAAGGAAGGTTTTAACTTTAACATAGTAAAATTACATATAACAAAACAGTTATCAAGCAAGAATTATAGTTACAATATCTAGTCTATTTGTGTTTGACAAAATTAAAGAAAATATTTTATCATCTATCCTATTTTTGTGAGTCTAAAGTTTTGTGTCTAATTTATCTTTTATCATAACCAAAGAAAATTATAACTATCTAGTCTTCAATTACATCAAAGACCCTAGGAAGATATAATATTACCTGAGTAAACAGAAAGTGCATAGCAAGCAACTTCCATAATTCTAGAAATGACAGAGATATCTGGCTGCCTGGATAGTCATCCAAAGTTCCTCTGTAACATTGGGGCATCCATCTTCATTCTACAGGCCTAGAGTCTCTGGAAGACTTTTTAGTGAAGCAAGAAATTTGAAGGATTGTCTCTCCTACTGGCAAAGTTCATCAGCCATTTCTCTCCATGTCCTGTAGAATGTCTGGCAGACTCCTCTGTGAAGCAGGACTAAAGGACCTTCTCATCTGGAAGACTTTTTAGTGAAGCAGGAAATTTGAAGGATTGTCTCTCCTATTGGCAAAGTTCATCAGTTGCTTCTCCCCATGTCCTGTATAATGTCTGGCAGACTCCTCTGTGAAGCAGGAACCTACAGGACCATCTCGCCTTGCAAAGTTCAGTGGTCACCTTTCTAGAGGTCATGCATGTCCAGTTTATACAGCATCCTGTCAAGCAGTTGAGGCATGGGCACTTGTTTGCCCAGCGGCTAACTTTTGCCACAAAGAAAGAAAACTCCATAATGAGTTTTTTCAATGCCCATAATCCTCTTGAAGTAGTTGGTACTGCCAGGAGTAGACGTGTCTAATTGTCTAGAAAAGTCTATGTTCTTAAAACATTTTAAATGCCATATTCTGTAGCTCTGTGAGTTTTTTGAAGATTACCTACTTAACTGAAATATATCTATGTATATCTAAAAAAACTTAACAACTAATATGACTATAAGTTTGATTATCATAGATGACTAATCTGTATTTCTTAATTATACATTACAATTTTAATGAGCTGCATAAAAATAATACCTTAAACAAGAGTAGACATATACATACAGTATAACAAAATTAACTTTAAAATTTTATCAATAAACCAAAATCCACAGTGATGTAAAATATGTAAGATTAATAGTTATTTTTTGGATTAACATAAATTCAGTAATCTACCCTTATGTCCTATCATTTCTATATCATATATTTCTATATCATATCCCCCTTTCTTCTTTTAGAAAGAGATTGACTATGACCAATAACAATTTGTAACCAACATCCTAAACAAAGACAAACATCCATAATCCATTTTGGGGGAATGTGGGCATAGTGTTCTAGGCTACTTCCTGCTGATTGGGAGCACTGTTAATCTGTCCTGACTGGAGTAGTCTGTGAGGCTTGAGATTCTCAGCCAGTTGTCTTGAAGCTGTTCTGGATGTTGGATCATCTAGAGACCTCTCAGGGGGTCTTCCTTGATGGAAGCATATTAACCTGGAAGGAATCCACAGCTTCTCATCTTCTGTGGAAACAACATATCCTTAGACCCAAATTTTGAAGTCAAGATACCTTTAAAATATTTAAATTGGTTTAACTTAGCAGCCTTTATAATCAAATGTCTCTCTCCACTTAAAAAATCCCAAAGATAACATAATCCAGACTCTGTGTAATTTCCATCTTTACATGGCTTATTATATTTTTTATATATTATTTTAAGACTTTATTTTATTTTTATGACTATCTATATCCTTTCTCTTCTCTCTCTCAAGTCTACCTACCTTTTTACACACAATGTAAATCGTTTAGAGTTATTTTTTTCATCTGAATCTGTCCTATTGTGTATCTGTAATTATTTTTTGACCAGGAGAGATTTTAAACTGTTAAATTGCATGGCTAGGAAGAAAGTAGCAGCAGCCCTGGCTGCTGGCTCTGCCTTACTCAGCTTTTCAATATATTGCAGCTACCACGAGTCATGTTTACCTCCTCAGTTCTGGGAAGCAGTATTAAGTAATATGCATGTGTTTCTAGGCTCATGGCTGTGCTCCCAACCCTGCAGGCAGCGGCTGGGAGAAGCTTCTTTGTATCATGGCCTGGCTAGCTCAGTTGGTAGAGCATGAAACTCTTAATCTCAGGGTTGTGTGTTCGTGCCTCACGCTGGGTGCCAAAATGTAGCCAGAAGTTTCTCCAGTCCCACCTGTCCCTGCAGTCCCAAAGCCACTTATAAAATAATCACTCAGATTTAATATTAATTACAAACTGTATGGCCTATGGCTCAGGCTTCTTGCTAGCTAGCTTGTATAACTTAACTCAACCCATTACTATTAGTCTATGTATCGCCACATATTCCATGGCTTTCCTTGGACAGTGAGTAGGCATCTCTTCCCAATCTCCTTTCTTCTCTCACTATCTCTCTTGGATTTTCTCACCTGGCTCCATCCTGCTCTTCCATAGGCCAATGCAGCTTTATTTATTAGCCAATGGGAGCAACACATATTCACAGCATACAGAAAGATATCCCACAGCAGGGAATTGTCCTAGTTAGGGTTTATATTTCTATGAAGAGACATCATGATTCTTACAAGAAAAACTCTTTTAATTTGGGTGGCTCCCTTATAGTTTCAGAGGCTCAGTCCATTATCATCATGGTGGGGAGCATGGCTGTGTGCAGGTAGACATGGTACTGGCTACATCTTGATCAGAAGGCAACAGGAAATGGACTGTGACATTGGTTGGTATTTTGAGCATATATGAGACCTCAAAACCCACCTCCATAGTGACACATTGCCTCCAACAAGACCACACCTACTCCAACAAGGCCATACTTCCCAATAGTGCCACTCCCTATGAGACTATGGGGGCCAGTTATATTCAAACTACCACATTCCACTCCCTGGCCCCCATAAGCTTGTAACAATATCATAATACAAAATGCATTTAGTCCAACTTCAAAAATCCCCATCATCTATCAGTCTTGACAATGTTTTAAAGTCCAGAGTTCAAAATTTCTTCTGAGATTCATGCAATCTCTTAACTGTAATCCCCTATAAAATAAAAATAAAACCAGATCACATACTTCCAACATATAATGGCACAGGTATACATTACTATTCTAAAATGTAGAGAAGGGAGCACAGTGATGAAATATTGGACCAAAGCAAGACTAAACACTAGCTGGACAAACTCAAAACTCTGCATCTCCATGACTGATGTCAAAATGTTCTTTAGATCTCCAACTTTGTTCAACTTTGTTGATTGAAACATACTTTTGTCTTGGGTTGGTTACACTCCCTGTTAGTAGCTGTCCTTGACAGGTATCCCATATCTCTGGCATTTCTAACATCTGGGGTCTCCAAGACAATCCAGCTTCACAGCTTAATTTCACAGCTTCATGCAATGGCCTCTCTAGACCTCCATTCAGGGACACCACTAACAAATGCCTGGCCTCAGCAGCTTTCCTTAGTCTTGGGGGCAAATTCCATAGCCCCTTTCTTCTATCCTTAACTCTGCCAGGTTCTGCTGCTTGCTGGGGGTGGAACATGACCCCTACATTCAATTACATATTCACCAGCTTTCTATCTTTGTTATCTTTACTGCCTAAGCTTGACTATCTTTGAACCTGCTCTGTAGACTAGGCTGGCCTTTCAAACTCAGAGATCCACAAGCTCCTGCCTCTGGAGTGCTGGGATTAAGGGAATGTACCACATTTCCTAGCTCTAAGTTTTTCTTTAATTCCTTTTTCACAAGTTGGAAACTTAGCTGTGTGGGATCTTGCCCTGAGGTCACCACTCCTTTTAAATTCTTAATCTATTTATCTCCTTGAACACAGGGTGAGTTAGCTCTATTCCACTTACTGGTGCCCCTTTTCTCAATCTGTATATTTTATATTTTTATTTGGTCAGCTTACTCCTTTTCATTATAAATCTTCATCAGAGTTAACACTAATAACCACATGACAGTCTATACTAGGCTGCTTTAGGATTTCCTCTGCAATGGAATTAATGCAAAACTCTTCACTTTAGCCTCAGGCAGACTTTTCAGACAAGGGCAAAAGCAGCCACATTCTTCACCAAAATATCATAAGACCAGTCTCTAGGCCACATACTAACATCCTTCTCCTCTGGAACCTCTTGATCCCCACAGTTCATCCAATCACACTCAGCACCACTGCCTTCCATGCTCCTACTAGTATGGCCCATTAAGCAGAGCTAAAAGCATTCCACTGCTTTCCTAATCCAAAGTACCAAAATCCAAATTCCTTCAAACAAAAGTATGGTCAGGCCTATCACAGCAATACCCCACTTCTGGTACCAACTTCTTAGTTAGGGTTCCTATTGCTGTGAAGAGACTCCATGACCATGGCAACTCTTAAAAGGGGTGGCTAGGTTACAATTTTAGAAGCTCAGTCCCTTATCTTCATGGTGGAAAGCATGGTGGCATTCAGGCAGACATGGTGCTGGCTATATCCTGATCAGAAGGCAACAGGAAATAGACTAAGAAACAGGGCGGTATCTTGAGCATATATGTGATCTCAAAGCTCACCTCCACAGTAACACACTTCCTCCAACAAGACCACACCTACTCTATAAGACCACACCTTCTAATAGTGCCACTCCCTTTGGGGGTCATTTTCTTTCAAGTCACCACAGGCACATATCAGAATAGATTTTAGCTATAAAGACAAATGAAATTTGCAGGTAAAGGGATGGAACTAGAAAAATTTTAGATGTGAGTATACAACCTGGAGTAGCCACAGAAACAGAGAAAGTAAAAAGATACCATAGAATTTGGGGGAAAGAGCATTAGAGAAGTGGGTAATAAGATGCAAATGCTATGAAAGGGGAAAAGGAATAAATTGGGCAGGACTTTAACTAGAGAGGGTAGAAGAAAAGAGAAATAAACAACAATGTTCATTGTTTGAAAAACAATAGGGAATGTTTGAGAAAGCTATAGGGAAACATTATTTTAACTTAAAAATACATGCATATATATGTACATAATGCAACTATATGTGCATATACACATATATTCATTTAAGCTATATATAAAATCCATATATAATATATTTTATATGCAATACCTAAGAACTGGCTATATTAAAATATATGATGTATATGTATATATGTGTGTGTAGACTAAAATACATGAATATATATGTACATATATACATAAATAAACTAAAATATAGTTTCCTTCCTCAGCCTCCCCAGTGCTGCAATTACAGGCATGAACTAACACATACTGCTAAAAGTGAAGATTTCTTGAAATAACTTCTGTTCTTGCTTTAATTTCCTCTAGGCTGCTTTCCTTTATGCTGCATGTTTCACGCTCACTTTGCATCATAATGACTATTTTATTAGTTGATGATGTTTTATGAGAAATGGCTTACTGTGCAATCATACAGCAGAGAATTGTCTTAAGGTTCAGTTACAAGAAATTCAATTATGAATTTCTAAATGTGCTGCTCACACACCAAGATTGAAATGTGTTTTCTTTTCTTTTCTTTTCATTTTTGAAATATATCATTAGTCATAGCAGGTCAGCATTTCTGCTTTTCAAGGTCAAATAATGACTTTACAACTTTCCTTTCAGGAAATAAAATGGCACTCCAAAGGCACAGGAGTGGAATGATCTGTAATGAAAATGAATTACATCATTTGGAATTTGGCAAACATATATAAATCTATTACATATAAGGCATATTCTACAGGGAGGTGGCAAAGAACATGTGCAGATAATAGATGTAACTGCAGCTGTCTTCAAGGTTGAGCATTCTAGTAGAAAATCATCTGGATTGTAATTTATAAGAAATGTTAAGAAGTATATGAAACCCAGGACCCAACCTATTGCAAAAGTCTATTTTCAAGTCAGTTAGTTGCAAAATTCATTTCCACATAGAATAACAGCACAAACCAGGGAACAGCATCATGGCTCATGGGTCCAATAAAATACCTGTTTATTAAGTTTTGTTTGTTCTATGAAACAAAGTTAAAAATAGTTTGGTTACTGAAATCATTAAAAAATTAAATTTTATTTATTGAACAGAAATTGAACTTCTAGTGTCTGCTGATAAAGTTTTTATTTTTATTTGTTCTTTGGTAATTTCATACATAAATACAATGTATTTTGCTCATATCCAATACCCTTCTAACTCTATCTGAACCCTCCATGCATCCCTTCCAAACTTCATGTTCTCCTCTTTCTTCTTTTTTTTTCCTTGATAGAAACTTTATTATAGTATCTTTTTTTTTGAGAGCTGATTTTTTTTTATGATGACAATTGAAACAAACATAATGGAGGAAGGAATTCCAAAAATAGGAACACGAGTCCACAGAACTAAATAATGAACATAAGCAATGGTCAATAGTATGCTTGGCCACAGGAAAAGAAATGTAAATTAAACAGTTCCATTTTTAACCCAGTTCCAGCATACAGTTCCTAGGTCATTACTATAAACTCGAAACTGTCCCATTGCAATGAAATCTTTATTGTGCATTTCATTTCTTATGTCTCAAAATTCAAATAATAAATTCTGATACTAGCCTTCCAAATATGATAAATCCATAACCAAAATCTTTTTGTAGTTTTCTCATTAAGTTCAAGAAGTTCAAAAAAAAAGTAAGTTCTGGTATCAGGCTTTCACTTCCAAATATGAAGAGACGTTTTACAACCAAAACTTTTTGCAGTTAATAATTTTAGTTCAAACAAGCGTCTCTGCAACTTTTGTTCTCACAGACAGAGACCTTTCTAGGTACAGTAGTATTGTAAACCGCCCTATTTTTGACGTTAGCTCAGGTTTTTCTGTATTGCATTGATTTTCCACAGATCTCAGCTGTGGGGAACTACTTTAGCAGATATATTTCTTATTACTTCTTATATACTTCTTATATTCATTCCATCTTCTTAATTCTTATTTAAACTTACATTTACAACTAGTATCTTTACCTCTTACAAGCTTATTACTGTATGTTTTAGGACTACCTTAGATTCTTCTTGCAAGCTTACATTTTTAAAGGAACTCTATGGATCTATTTTACAAACTTATATAGGGCTACCATTAGCATATATTTAACTTAGTAAACACCTAAATATTTCTTAACACAGATCTAACAAGACAGAATTTTTACAAACTCACATATCTTATTTTCATCTTTTTCTACTTCTTGCTCTTAATTATTATCACTATCTTTATTAGAAAGATTCTCTTAACTAGACAGAAAGTACGTACATCATTTCTAAAGTTTAGAGCTTATAGTCAACACCCACAACAGCCCTTCCACAGCTCCTTCAGAGAAACCCCTCTCCCACTGATTCCACTCTCACCCTGCACGGTCCCTTCCCCCCAGATGCAGAGCCCCAGACATCCCAGGCTGCTCTGCTCCTCTGCTAGCTGCCTTTGGAGGTAGGGGCTTTCTTTCTCCCCAAATCTGCCTCAAACTCTTAGCAGCTTTCACAGGTCATGCATTTTCTGGGGAGGAATTTGTCCCTTCTATTTCTTCAGATGTTGGTGTGGGTTTATCTATTGCCTGAGTTTTCATGGGTGTGTTTAGCTTCTTTAGGTTGGATTTTTCCTTCTAGTGCTTTCTGTAAGGCTGGGTTTGTGGATAGGTATTGATTAAATCTGGTTTTATCATGGAATATTTTGTTTACTCCGCCTATGGTGATTGAGAGTTTTGCTGGGTATAATAGTCTAGGTTGGCATCCATGGTCTCTTAGTGTCTGCATAACATTTGTCCAGGACCTTCTAGCTTTCATAGTCTCTATTGAGAAGTCTGGTGTTATTCTGATAGCCTTTATATGTTACTTGGTCTTTCTCCTTTGCAGCTCTTAATATTTTTTCTTTGATCTGTATGTTTAATGTTTTGATTATTATGTGGCGAGAGGACTTTCTTTTTGGGTCCAGCCTATGTGGTGTTCTGTAAGCTTCTTGTATCTTCATAGGTATTTCTTTCTTTAGGTTAGGAAAGTTTTCTTCTATGATTTTGTTGAATATATTTTCTATGCCTTTGAGTTGGTATTCTTCTCCTTCTTCTATCCCTATTATTCTTAGGTTTGGTCTTTTCATGGTGTCCCAGATTTTTTGGACGTTTTGTGTTACGACTTTTTTTTATCTTTAGTGTTTTCTTTGACTGACAAATCTATTTTCTCTATTGTGTCTTCAGTGTCAGAGATTCTCTGTTCCATCTCTTGTATTCGGTTGGTTATGCTTCTTTCTGTAGTTCCTGTTTGTTTAGTCAGGGTTTCTATTCCCAGCATTCCCTCAGCTTGTGTTTTCTTTGTTGTCTCAATTTCTTTTTTCAGATCTTGGAATGTTTCTTTCATCTGTTTAATTATTTTTTCTAGGCTTTCTTTGCTTTCTTCCAATTTTTTGTTTGTTTTTTCTTCCATTTCTTTAAGGGAATTTTTTATTTCCTCTTTAAGGAAGTTTTTCATTTCCTCTTTAATGGAGTTTTTCATTTCCTCTTTAAGAGAATTTTTTATTTCCTCTTTAATGGAGTTTTTCATTTCCTCTTTAAGGGAATTTTTTATTTCCTCTTTAATGGAGTTTTTCATTTCCTCTTTAAGAAAATTTTTTATTTCCTCTTTAATGGAAATTTTCGTTTCCTCTTTGAAGAAATTTTTTATTTCCTCTTTAAGGGTATTTTTTATTTCTTCTTTAAGGGCCTCTATCATCTTCTTAATGTCATTTTAAAGATTGATTTCTTCTGTTTCTTCTGCCTTGGTATGTTCAGGAGTTGCAATTGTAGGGTCGGTAGGTTCTGGTGTTGTCATATAAGTCTTTATGTTGTTGCCTTTATTTTTCCGTTGGCGTCTACTCATCTCTTTCTCTGCTCAGTGCAGATGGTGTAAGACCCTAACCCTTCACGCTTACACCTCCAAGCCTCAGAAATGAGAAACTTCAAGCATCAGGAAATGAGAAACTAAAAATGTTTCCCTGGGCAAGCTGACCACCCCTGTTCTCAGTCGGTGAGGTGTATACTTACGATTCTGATGCTCTAGTTTGGTGGTTGGGTGATCTTGATAAGTTCTTTTGAGAGCTTCTTGAAATACAGGATCCAAAGACACCTCTTATTCCGTGACTTGCTGTATAGCTGGGTGGCTGGCCCCTGATGTCCTCCTCCTTCTCTGGCTCCTCGATCCTTCAGATTCTGGGGAGCACTGCGGCTTTGTCTCTGTAGTCACAGCTGCACTGATCCCTGCCATGCGGAGCCCAGTTCCCGCAGGGCACACCTGCCCTGCGCTGCGCTCTCCACTAGTTCCCAATTGAGAAGCAATCAGCAAGGTGATTAACATCCACTGTGTGGGTTCAGGCGTCCCTGGATCTTGTAGCTCCTCTTCTTGCGTTCACCCAGCTCTGTCGCACCCCAAAGGGTCACCTGGGGAGTCCAGGCCGCTGCTCCTTCCCTGTGCTCGCTACGACCACGCCGCTCATACCGCACCTCTCACCGGAGCTCCTGGAGATCCGCTCACCCGCAGGCCTGGGAAGACCGCAAGGGAAGGATCGATCCAAACCGCGGATTCCCGAGGAAGGCAGAGAAACTTTGATGCTCTAGCCAGCTTTTCTTAACTTAAATTAATCCATCTGTCTTTTATCTCTGAGTTTTTTATCTTTCTCTTTTTCTGTATACCTTTTTTTGACGTCTTTCTTTGTGGGCCTGTTCCTCTTATTTCCACATCAGTTTTGCTCTCATTCACAGCCCACCGGCGGCAGCCGCCATCTTCCTTCCCCTGTTTCCTCCTCTTTCTTCTTTTAAAACTCAGGAGTCCAATTAGTGCTGCCCTACATGCATAGGCGTAGACTGCCATGTTATGGATAATGGGAAACCATGTCTGCAGCTTCCTATTTCAAATTTAGAAAAGTTTTATCTCAGAGATGCTCACATCTGCAAATGGGAAACTATTAGCTGACCTATGGATAAGTACTACTTGAATGGCTGTCCTAAAAGAATAACTCTCATTTGAAGTGTATTTACCAATATTATAAGGAATCATTTTTTGTTTTGTTTTTCTAGACAGAGTTTCTTTGTTCAGAGTTCCTAGCTGTCTTGGAACTCACTCTGTAAACCAGGCTGGCCTCAAACTTAGAGATCCGCCTTCCTCTGCTCTCCTGAGTGCTGGGATTAAAGGCATGTGCCCTACAGCTCAGCAATATAAGGATTCTTTTTTAAATAGAAAAATATCTAATATCCATGATCTCAAATGATGACAGCTAGATTTTTTTTAATCTTTTGGTTTAGAAATTACATAATAATGAACTGCTATGAACTACAAAACTTTTAAGCAATTTCATTTTTATTAATTATAATAGTAAAATAATACTTGAGTTGTTCATATTATAAAATATATACAAATATACTAATGTAAATGTTGTACATACTATGTGAAACATAAATGTTTTCATAAGTAGAGATAATGATTTATGAGCAAATGGATCCAAAGTTCTTTTCTATTTCTAAGGATCCCAACAACCTTAGTTTACATGACAAACCACTGATGGGCAACACTAAGAGTCCCTCACTGAGTGGAGAACTCACCCTTTCAGCTAGACTGGCTTCCAGCAAGCCTCCCAAACTCCTCCTGTCTCTTCTTCACCCAGCTTGGAGATACAGATGCATGCCACCATGCTTATCATTTACCTAGGAATGAGGGATTCAAACTCAGAGCTTCACACTGGTGCAACACTTCACATACTGGGCCATTTCCTCAGCCCTACAACACTAGATTTAAACAGTGTCTTAGTTACAGTTACTGTTGCTGTGATGAAACACCATGAACAAAAGCAACTTGGGGAGGAAGGTTAATGCTTCCACATCACTGTTATTCATTGAAGGAAGTCAGAAAAGGAGCTCAAGCAGGGCAGGAACCTGGAGGCAGGAGATGACTTAGAGGCCATGGAGGAGTGCTGCTTAGTGACTAGGTCTTCAATGGCTTTCTGAACCTCCTTTCTTATAGAACCTAAGAGCACCAGCCCAGGGATGGCCCATCTACAATGGCCTGGGCCCTCCCCCATTAATCACTAATTAGGAAAATACCCTGCCCAATAATACCCTCAAGCCTTACTGTTACTCCCTCTGCTTTCTGGCTGCTTCCTCCACAAAGCTCTTCTATCATGTCACCACAGAAACAACACAGTCAAGCAACTGTGGATCATAACTCTAAAACTGTTAGTGGAAAATGGTTGTCTTTTGAATTGTTTCCCTCAG
This sequence comes from Peromyscus aztecus, assembly GCA_902168405.1. Lineage (NCBI taxonomy): Eukaryota > Metazoa > Chordata > Mammalia > Rodentia > Cricetidae > Peromyscus > Peromyscus aztecus. The sequence goes on from CABHPQ010133886.1 coordinate 20,745, forward strand.
CTGCTTGCCACAAAACTGACAAATACAGACTCTATATCTCCAATTACGAAAAAAAAAAAAGTCAGCTAAATTCCAGTGGAGAGCCAGTGAACAGAAGGTCGGACTAGTTCTGTTAAATATATCAAATTCAATAAAATCAAGTAAAAAGCAAGAAAGCCCTTTTCTTATAGCCAGGAGGAGTCTAGGGAGATAGGATTCTTAGATGTAAGACCACCTTCTGGACAAATGCTAAGAAATAAGGCAAACTAGGGAAATACAAATAAAAATCATCACTGATCAAAAAGACAGACAGACAAGACAAGACAAGACAAGACAAGAAGAGAAAAGAAAAGAAAAGAAAAGAAAAGAAAAGAAAGGAAAAGAAAAGAAAAGAAAAAAAGAAAAGAAAAGAAAAAAGGAAAGGAAAAGAATGCCCTACAGGCTTACCTACAGCTTGATCTTCTGGAAGTATTTTCTCCACTGAGACATCCTCCTCTCAGATGACCATAGCTTGTATCAAGGTAACATAAAACTAGCTGGCACAAATAGAAAATGTCTTTGGGATTTTAATTGATCAAAGTTAAAAGTGACACACATTGTTTAATGGACTAAAGCAATATATCTTAACTTTTAAAAAATTACTAACTTTTCTGTAAGGGACCTTAGAGATATTTAGTTTTCTTAACTTCTTCCTTCTGTTCATGAAATTTTAATACCACACACATTTACATATCTGATTCATACTGTGTAGCCCCTTAGAGGGTCAGAAACTATTATATTTAAGTTTTTCCTATATACAATACCTCAGAACCAAGTTTTAATCAGCTTGAGGACTATATTGCTTTTGCTGAGAATGTATGGACTAATAAATTTTTATTCATGATGATCCTATTTAATCTTTACACTGTGATGAATATTACTATCCACAGAACAGACTAAGGCATGGACACCTGTAGCTGGAGAGCTTCTCTCCAGGTCCCACCAAGCCCCGCAGTCCCACAACCCACATATAAAATAATCACTCAGACACTTATATTACTTATAAACTGTATGGCCGTGACAGGCTTTTTGTTATCTACTTCTTTTATCTTAAATTAACCCATTTCTATTAATTTATAAGTTGCCACGTGGCTCATGGCTTACCGGTACCTTACATCTTGCTTGTCATGGTGGTGGCTGGCAGTTCTCTCCCCCTGCCTTCCTGTTCCCTCAATTTTCCTTTTTGTTAGTCCCGCCTATACGTCCTGTCTGACTACTGGCCAATCAGTGTTTTATTTATATAGAGCGATATCCACAGCAGACACCAGAGTGAGTGTCCCTAGATAGTTGTTATTCAGAGATGCTGTGAACCTATAGAAGATGAGGCACCTGTGTGGGAGCCCATTTTCAGGTTCCTGGTGGCTTTAACCAGCAAGTCTACATAGAGGATGATTAGGACCCCTGGCCTGAGTGCAGGTGTCTGAGATGGTCTGCACTTAACTGTGCTGGGGGAGAGAGGGGAGGTCTTTTGCTCCACCTCTAGCATTTCTATAAATACCTTAGGGCAGAGACAGTCAGGGCCTGTTGGAATAGGTTCCAGGCCCTCTCAAGGCTATCCTGTATTTCCTGTTTATCTCCACAATTTAAATCCTTCTATCTAATATTTCCTGCTGCTCTCACTAAAGAAAACTCTGGGGAACTGTGGGGTTGGTGGGTAAATGCCCTGCATACCTGAGAGGTCCTGAAGCCACCGCTACATGCCCTTGACAGGGATTGTTGGATCCTAATCTCTTCTTATTCTTTCTTCTGCTTCTTAGTTCATGATGCGAAGTTTTTTCTAACATGAACTTCCCACCATTGCCATTATGAACCCTTACCAGAAGCCACGAGCAATTGGACTGCCCTGAGTTCATCAATTTTTTTTCTCTTTCTAAATTGATGACTCTGGCATCTCAGTGTGGTAATTTGAAACTGATTAATATGATGGTTGAACATAATTATTTAATTTTCTAAATCCACCAAGTCCACAAAGGGACTGACACTCAACAATCATGCCTCTAAGATGTAGAACAAAAATCAGAATTAATAGAGAACATTTTCTCAACCAGAAGAATTAATATAATTTATATGGCCATAACTGCTCTGTCTATGTATGTATGTATATATATATATATATATATATATATATATATATATATATATATATGTGTCTATCCATCCATCCATCCATCCATCCATCCATCTAGAGGTGAAATTTCGCTACATAGTCCAGGTTGGCCTTGAACTCATGAACCTCCTGCCTAAGCATCCTGAGTTCTAGGAATATATGTATGGGCCACTATGCCTGGTTAAAATTACAGACTTTAAAAATAGAGGATATGTTAAATGATTCCTATGATACTTCTAAATAACAACACAGTTTAAGGAAAATGTGGGAAACTTCATTTCCAACCAACACAGAATATCAAATTCACTACATGGTTTCAAAACACTATACATTAGGTAACAAAGGACAGTGAACTTAGAAATATGGAAACCAAATTTAGATGAGTACTATAATTCCTCAGGATTCGACTTTAAGAGAGTTTATAACTCATCACATAGAAGAAATGAGAGGGAGTCTGGTAAACTTCTTGGTTTGAAAGGATGGAGGTGGGAATCTGGGGAGAAAAAGGGCAAGGACCTATTTCAAGGTCCAAGAGTGAAGAGAGCTAAAGAGAAAATAAACCTGGATGCCTGCAGGACATTCTTACATGTTCATTAGAGCACAACAGTACTGGCTTTAATACAGTGCTTGAAGCCATGCAGAAGAACTTCAAAGGAAACAAGAATTAAGAAATGTGGGATAAGCATAGATATATTCCCTATCTCGATTATGATGTATGCATATTTTTAAGTTATCAAATTAGATACTTCAGATACTTGAATTTGTTTGTGTCAACTAATATATCTCAATAAATTTGTTTTTAAAGTCTACAGAGCAAATGAAGAAGCAGATACATGATTAGTCCAGAGCATAGCCACATAGCTTAGTATTCCTTATTTTAGTAGGGCTTGTTCACTTGGGCAATACTGATAAGTAAGCTAAGTAATAAGGGTTTGTTTTTTATGTGTTTTCTAATGATGTTTGTAAAGGAAATTTCCTTATCTTTAGAACAAGTAATTTGTCCTGAAATTAATTCATAAAAATAATTTTTGCTCTGAGAATTTATTAAGGGCCACTAAGCCTTTGGGATCATACTCATTTTTTTCCTCTAAAATGTTCCCTATTTCCATATTTTATATTGTCATTGACAGGAAAGTTTTCAACTGCTTTTTAACTTCTAATTGGCTTTCATTTCTAGAAATGAGCCAAAAAGAGTCATTTCTAGGAGATATTCCCAAAAGCTGCAGGATCTGGCAGACCTCACCCTATTTTAATAGGAATTCTATATAAATTGAATTAATGTTTTACTGTAATTTTAATTTAAAATGCACAAAAGGAATATATTTAGAAGATATTGTTCATTATATTTGGTATTTGTGCCACATTTTCAAATACTGTTAAAAAGCAGGTCAAACTTTTATGAAAATACTTACATAAGGAGAGGTATCTTCTTATAGTTACAGAGTAGAAATACTCTCTTAATAGCTAAAGTAACACTATAGACCATTCTTAATAAGAAACCAAAACACAACTGCAAAGTTACCTGGTTCGTGATAAGTCAGTGCCAACAAAGAGATGTAATTCCAAATAGTCTCTTGAAAATGAGCTGTATGATTTAAATCAATAACGAATATATTTGAGGACTAACTTGAATATGATCAACATTTTTCCTGTTAGATTACTTAAGCCCCCAACAAATATAGTAAATATTATTAATCTCACTTTATGGATGAGCTTTCAGAACTTGCAGAACCACACAACTGGTAAATGGCAGAGCTGAGATCTACACAGAGGCAATGTTTATTAATGAATTTGATCTTTTCCCAGGCTAGCAATATGCAATGAGAATATTCTCCTAAGATGCTGGGCAGTGTCAGCAATTTCCAGTTCCAGTCAGCAATGTGGTCATAGGAGTCAGTAGGAGATGCTAGACCCTCTGTAGTAAACCAACAAGTCATGTGTAGAAGACATCAAGCAAGTCATTTCTCTGCTTTATTATCAGCCTTAACATCCATGTGTGGCATGATGGAATTGTCAGTGTCTGACATATCATATCCAATAAAAGGAATATACTATTATTTTTCCTGAAATATTTAAAGAGAGAAAGAATGCTATGTTTTATCTCTCCCAAGTACACTAACACATCCCTTAGTTTCCCTCAGGCTGCCAACATCTACAGTCACCCAAATTACCTTGCACAAAATAACAGTATTTGCATATAGCTTAGGCATACCTTCACATATACTTTAAATCACCTCTAGATAACTTACGATGTCTAATATAAAGTATATTTTATGAAAATATCTCTTGTACAGTATTTAAGAAAAAATTCAAGGAAATCTCTGTAAGTATTCAGTGAGGATTTAATTTTTGTTAAATTCTTAGAAACCAACCTTTCTGCCAGATAGGATAAAGGATGATTTCTATGCATTATGACTTCACATAGTATCTGACTTTTTGTTTTGTTTTTTGAGACAGGGTTTCTCTGTGAAATAGTCCTGGCTGTCCTGGAACTCACTCTGTAGACCAGGCTGGCCTTGAACTCACAGAGATCCTCCTGCCTCTGCCTCCCGAGTGCTGGGACTAAAGGCGTGCACCACCACCGCCTGGCTGTATCTGACTTTTATAACTGTCAGGGTAGGAATGGCTCTCTTTATACCTTTCTACATCACAGATAGAAACTGTCCACATTATGGCCTCCAGATTTTTAATCTAGAGATAGAGTTCTTTAGAATTTAATGTCAAGAAGAAAGAATCAGAGTGAACACATTTATGAAATTTTGGTTTTTGAGTAGATGATCAACTAAGCTGGTTGTTGATGATGAAAATACCATTTCTTCAGCATGTTATCTTCAAATGTAAATGTGTTCACCTTTAATCTAAGAGTGCTGCTCACTGTGTGAAATACAGTAGGGAAAATGACCCTGAAGTTCCTATAGAAACCTCATAATGGGCCAGCAAGATGGCTCAGCATTCAGTGGGGTAAAGTGATTGCAAGTATAAGACTTATATTCTGAGTACGACTCTCTGACTCATGGTAGAAGGTGACAATACAGTCCTGAAAGCTATCCTCTGATCTCCACAGGTGCACTGTGACACACAACCCCTGCCCCTAAAAAAATAAAATTTTTTAAACTAAAAAGAAAGAAACTTTGAACTTCTTTCTTATTTCTTAAAAAATCATCATGGTTGTCCAATAATAAATAGTCAGTCCTGAAAACATACATACAAGTAACATTATACAGATTGAGCAGGATATTTAGGAACACAGATGCATATATATGTATATATGCATATATATACATATAATAACAATTAATGACAAAAGAGACTAAGATTTTGAAAGAGAGCAAAGAAAGGTGCATGGAAGGGTTGGGGTGGGGAAAGGAAAGGGAGAAAATACAACTGTAATCTCAAAATTTAAAAAAATTTTTTGAATTTATTTTATTATATTTTACAATATAATTCAATTTTACATATCAGCCATAGATTCCCCCGTTCTCCCTCCTCCCGCCCTGCCCCCCCCCCCGCCCACCCCCCCATTTCCATCTCCTCCAGGGCAAAGACTCCCCCGAGGATTGAGATCGACCTGGTGGACTCAGCCCAGGGATCAACTTGGAGACTTGGGGTCCCTGGATTCCTTTATCTTTTCCTTTTCCCAATGTGGTTGTGCTGAATAACCCCCTTTCACTGCTTTTTTTTACCATCACTCATCACTTTAATTAGTATTGCAATAGATGGCTCAGTCTAGCCTGTTGGGGCTGCTGGAGAGCCAAGTTTTGTCCTCAAAACTTTGCTAATAGTACTGTCTAAGCTGATTAACATAAAAATCAGGCATCAGTGTCAGCAAGCTAAGAAAAAGATTTTTACTAAAACTTCAGTTACCCGTGTTACCTAGTAAGTACTGTTTAAGAAGTATTTTTTAATCATTTCTTTTATTTTTTGATACCATATCTAGCCAACTGCCCAGAACTAGTGAAGCCATGGATCTTAGAAGAAAACTTACAAATCCCACTTTACTAAACCATAATAATCCTTAACTACATTCTAAATGTTTGTCCTTACACCCACAGATAAGTGAAGTCATTGCTTCTCATCAAGTAAACGTCTCTTTGCAATAGAAAATGTTATTTTAAACAATGTTTTTACACTTACAATCATGTCAGCCCATTGCTTAGTCAGTAGTGAAACTTGTACTGAAAACCACACTCAGGCAAACCAGGCATGATCAAATGCAGTAAAGACTTTCAGACAAATGCTACAGAATGTCATGTTACAATACAGCAGAATGCAGTTTCTCTTCAGTTCCTTCCTTTCTACTAAGATTTGGAAATTTTTTAAATAACAATAAAGTCAAAATTTTTCAATAAAAGTAGTGTGTAGTGTGTGTATGTGTGTGTATGTGTGTGTGTGTGTGTGTGTGTGTGTGTATGTATGTGTGGTTACACATGCATATGAAGGCCAGATTGTGGTGTTCACCTTATTTTTTGAGACAGTGTCTCTCATTGAACCTAAAGCCTGCCATTTTGGTTAGAATGGCTAGCCAGTAAGCCTCTAGGATCTGCCTGTCTCTGACCCCCTTCCCAGTGTTGGAGTTACACACCTGTGCTGCCACTGCCTCAGTCCCTGCTGTACCTTTTTAAAAGAACAATTATGTGAATTTGAGATGAATTAACTTACTTTTACATTTTAAAATAAGTTTAAACTTCTTAAGTTCTGTATGTTTAGTATGTAGACTGACAGGCTGAGACAAGTTGAAAGCACTTACAGGTATCTAACTTAATACTACCCATTTACA
>CABHPQ010133889.1:13034-40098 GCA_902168405.1 Peromyscus aztecus
TGTGTGTGTGTGTGTGTGTGTGTGTGTGTGTGTGTGTGTGTGTGTGTGTTGTGGTAATCATTTCCTGAAAACAGCCAAAAGGTTAAAAGCAACGTTGAGCTAAACAAATGTCCCATAAATGTTGGAAGCAATATGTGCTATATGTTGATAACATCTCAGTGGTTTTGCCTGCTATTCTGGGTCAATTGGTGTCAGTAACATAACTTCTTCCCCTTTGAGACTGTTAAAGAGCTCTGCAAAGAATCACTCATTTCTTTCCCATACCGTGTCTTGTGTTCTGCGCTGTTCAGTAAATACAGAACAAAGCCCTTTGTTAGGGACAGGCACTCTCTCAGGTATAACTGGCAGGCAACAGGGACAGATCAGACACATAGGACAGACAGATTTGAGACAGGCCACTAACGACAGACTGCAGAATGATACAGCATGCGGGGAGAGAAGTGGAAGATTTAAATTTGTGCTCCTCTTTGTCAAGCTACTCCAAGAGGAAGCTGCTTTATTTTCATTCCTTCATGTGTTATTGACAGAATACTTATAGGATTTTCTATTTTATGTTAACTATTTTCTCTCTTATAGGGTATTTTGTGATAACTATTAAACAGTTGAACTATGATCACAGTATTTTATATAATTGTATCTGTTTCTGTTCTGTTGCTGTGATCAAACACCATGACCAAAGTGACTTAGAGGGCAAAGAGTTTATTTGGCTTCGGATTGGGAAGGAGAGTCCATCATGGCAGAGAAGGTAGCCAGAGCAGGAAGTTAATGACTGTGTTTTTATATGAGATTAGTAGAGAGGCTGGAGAATGGCTTAGAGTTTAAGAGTGCTTACTGCTCTTGAAGAGGACCTGAATTTGCTTTCCAGCACTCACATCAGATGGCTCACAATCACCTGTAATTGTAGTTCTAGGGGAGATGGGTTGGTCTCTTTTGGCCTCCTTAGGTACCTGCACTCTGGTGATGCACGTACAGAGAAGCAGTAACATACACATACACAAACACATAAAAAGATCTACTGAAAATTTAAGCACATCATATATTCACAGGCTAGGCATTGTTTGGTTTGAAGCACCACTCTGACTCTACAAGTCTGGACAACCTCCATACTTTATGGAACAGTCAATAGACATTTCTACCCTTTCCTGCTCTTGGGTTTTCTTCTTGTTTTAGCTCATGCTTGTTTATCATCATTTTGGCGTCTTGGCTTCAAAACAGGAAGTGTAGATTCCCTAAAGACACGGGGAATAGAGGTGTCTAGACCAACACCAGTGCTGTTTTTTTGTTTTGTTTTGTTTTGTTTTTTTACCTGCTCCTGTGATAGGTCCGATCCCTGGGCTATGGTGTATCCAGACAGCTGGTTAGATGTCACTATGTTGTCTCAATGAGAGTGTTTTTGAATGAGAATTAAAGTGGGTATACTGGTAGAGGAGATTGCCATCTTTGATCTGGGGTGCCTCATTCTACTGCTTGAAGGTTTTAAAAAAATGAAAATATTGTTCCCAAGTAAGAGAGAATGTCCTAGACATGGTGGCCTTTGAATGAAGGTCTTAGCACCTGCCTGCCTTTCAACTCAGACTGAAACACTGGCTCTAGCTCAGTAACAGGCTCTGCAGATCTTATAATGCATGCAACTTGTCAGTTTTTATAATTGTATGTGTTGACCTCATAATAAATCAGATGTATTCATACTGAAACACAAGCACATACACAGACACACTCAGGACAAACAGAACTTTATAATAACTCGGCTATATGTACATACACAGAAACACAGAAACACCGACATATATATGAACATACACATGCACACAGATACAAAGAAATACATACACTACTAGTTCGGTTTCCCTGGGGAACTGTGATCAGCATATTTCCTGCCATTGTGAAGATGTGCTAAATCTCCATTATCCAAGGACCATTTGATGAGTTATGGAAGTGCAGGTCATGAACAGATTGTATCTGTTCTTGGAAGGTGGCTTTAGAGAGGCAGGAGGCAGTGGCCATAATGACCAGGCATAATGACCTTCAGTCACTGCTGTCCCACCCCAGCACATATGAATCATCTTGCAAATTAGTATTATTTATATTTTGTAACATTGGGTAGGCTTGTTCAACTCCACCAATCACTTCCATTTGAACACATTCATAGTTACAAATACAAGCCATGGGTGCCTGCTCTATTACACCCCAGTTTATAGATTTGTAGGCAATATTCTAGCACATTTACAGTATACTCCTTCTGCTGTACTCCTAGCAAACAGTGTTAACCGACAGTCTAATTCTCTCCACTTCTAACTCAGGTTCCCTTTCAGGAATCCAGACACCTTGTTCAGAGGAAACAAGTCACCATCCTTGTACCTGTCATATATGAAGTACACAGTAGATGACCATGACATCCCCCAAAGCTTTATTTCAAGATGCAGTCAAAGTTTTAGCTGAGGTTACAACGTTCTTTAAGTATTAAAGGGTCAACCCTCAGAAAACTTGAACAGGCAAAAGTGAGTCCCCTTTTCATTATCCTTGGGATTAGCTCTGCAAATCTAATCCATCTCTGGTCTTTCACAGGATCAAGAGGTTCTTAATGTAAGTCATGTTTTCAAGTTAAAATTTTTTGAGAGTTAATCATTCAGTTTTTAGTTATCTTATTAAAAACACAAACAGATGAAGTGAAAAACCTTCCTTGGGGTTATCACTCAGTGTTCTGGCATTTAAGCCTCTTCAGGCTTGGAGTTAATTAAAAAGATGCTCTTTAGACCCCCATCTCTCTTTCTCATGAGCAAAGCCAAAGGAAAGATTATTCCTGTGTACAGTTTGACCCTTTCTCTCAACATTTCCTATTCAGAAGTTTCCTCTGAATGTCTTTTGCTGTGTGCTTTTCATTCCTACCCAACTGATACTTCTTGAAGGGGTTTGGTTGGATTGTGGAGGCAGATGCACTGCCACTGTGCCATGATGTCATGTGTACTGGAGTGACTTCTGTGGGAGCCTGAGCTCTCAGCAACAGGTACAGTTTAGAGTGACTCACAAGAAACTGTCTGCTTTTCAATGTATTTCCTCATTTCCCTTAGGGAATTTATTATCATAGTTAAACATTCGGATAAAAATCATTGTAGTATTACCTCAGACAACAGAAGGGTTCTTGTCCTCCTCTCCTCTTAAAAACAAAGTAAGAAAGAGAGCCAAGATGAAATGAAGGAAGCGAGAAGAAGGGGGAGGGAGGAAGGGACAGAAGAGGAAGGAAGGAGAGAAAATGGAAGGAGGGAAGTAGACAGGCACCGTTTCTTCAAACAAGTTGCTTTGAATCGCTTTATATTTGTGTTGTGGGAAAACAAATCAACGCCTTTTAACCAATCAAACTCAGCCATGAGTTGAATCCTGCTATGCACTTTTTTTAAAGGCAAGGTTAACCCAGGCTACCTCCCAAGTATTAGAGCCACTCTGCTTTGCCTGGCTTAACCTGCTTACAGAAACGCTTTAAAGTCATTTTCCCCTGTGACACTGAGCTCCTGGTCAGCAGGGATCTCGTCCTTGCCCTTATATACAAACACCTGGTCAACAGAGCTGGGAGAATGAGGGGAGGAACAGACCCTGTCCAAGAGCAGGTGCAGCAGGAGAGAGTCAGAGAAAGAAGGCTGCTGCCGTGGGCCTTTGCTGGGAAGGATGGCAGTATCTTTACTGCGGGGCTCTGTTGTGATGATAGTACAGAGATGGAGGGAGTCACTCATCAGACAGTACACTAAATATTCCGTCCTATTCTATGTGACCCTGAAGACATGTCTGTCATAAAGTGGTCTGTTTAATCCCACCCTGTAGGCCTTGAGAAAGTGTTTTGTAGATAATTTTAGCAGAGAAGCTAACCTCACTTTGTCTCTTCCCAGATCTGTCTTCTCTTCATGATGTCAAGGTTCACGGCCATCATGACTAATGCAAAGTATTACTCCTACTTCTTGACAGCCTTTGCAGGGATTGTGGCTGACAACACTCCTTTGCCAATGGTTCTAAGTCCAATGGTCCCTGTGGTTTCTCCGGCCAGTGTCCACTGACCCTCTCCACTTTCCTGTGTAGTTCTTGGGTTTAGAGTGCTGCTCTTCACAGTATTCTGCCTGGTCTACTCAGTGCAACAAATACAGAGTTAGTTCATTTTAAAAGTCCCTATTCCAGATTGTTGTGTAAATCAGCAGTGGGCAAGGGTTCCACATTTCCAATAACAGAAATGTCAAGAAGTTTTACTATGATTTGATAAACTAATCCTTTTTGTCATTTATAAATAAATGGCCCCATACACAAAAGGGAATGAGTTTAATGTCTTCACGAATGAGAGTTTCAGGAAACATGAGAGAGAAAAATCTCACGTATATTGTCCTTTGTTTTATCAATAAAGATGCAAAGTTAATAATTGGTGCTGTCTTCCACTGAGAGACTTAGATGATAATTAGTCTTGACAGTAAAAATCTGGAGTCAGATATTGAGGTGAAAACTGAAAGATCTGAGAAGCAGAGTAACCAGCCACCAGAAACTTCTTACATCTACAAATCCTTAGACTGAATGGCTCGAGATCCTGTCTCCACCTGCCTTACATTCTTGTCTCCACCTCCCTAGTGCTTGGATTAAAGGCGTGCGCCATCATTGCCCGCTCTGTTTCTCTTGTAGACTGATTCAATCTCCCCCTTTAAGGGGGAGCTGTCTCTTTAGCCCTCGTCCCTGCTTTCTCAAACTTACGGTTTAGTAGGGGAGACAGATGGAGAAGTAAATGGTGATGCTGTTTGGAAAAGAAAACGTTTAAGTTTCCAGAGGTCAAAGAAATCAGAGAGGTGGGGATCTACATGCTTCTAGATGAACAAACTTCTTCAACAGGAAAGTAAAGCGGGAAATATCTTTCTTGCTAGCTAGCTCCAGTGAAGACCAGGAGCTGTGAAGGTGTTAGATGTGTAGGATTTTGTGACAGTACATTTTGTGACAGTGTATGATTGACAGAGACACAGTAGGCTTTAAATTTTATAATGAAGTTATCTGTTCATTGATACCTTTCCTCAGTTTTGATTGATTTCCTCTTAAGTTCAAATTCCTTACAATCAAATATATATATTTGAACTGTGGCTTTTGAAATAGATTTAACCATTCAACAAGAGCATTGCTTTTCAATAGGATAACACAAAGGAGAAAAATACCACAGTGCAATAACTTAAAGGTAACTACCAGCGGCTATGTGTGTCTGAGTGTGTGCTGTTGGATCTGTTCCATAAAGCATTTCTTCTGATTTTGAGTCATATTTGGAAATATTGAAAGCCATCATGGTGGAAATATTTCCATGCTGTTCATTGCAGTCATGAGTTATGATTAAACATGAGTTATGATTAAACATTGGGTCTAGTTCAACTTTGTTTTCAGATGAAGTGGCAGGTGTCACAGGCTGACCTCATTTGTCAGTCTGGCACACCAGCCAGCATCTGTTTTAGTGAACACTATTTGTATTTTACCAGATGAAATGGTTTTCATCATGGAATGAAACCATCACGTGTAACGTTATTTTAAAATGAGTTTTCTACTCTGAGTTTCAGTTTACAAAATTAGAGAAAATCCATAAAACTATAACCAAAGAATGTTAAGGTTCCTATGTTACTGATATCTGTGACGTTCGTTTACTTAGTGATTATACATGCAGTGTCCACTGCATGCCTCGTGGTGTTCAGTGCTGGGAATTCAGTGGCACAAAAGAGACACAGTTATGGCCATAAAAATATTTAGTATAAAATTTTTATTAAGTTGAGCTTCTCAGAATTAGGATTACAGATTTTTTTCAAAATAGATTTAGAAACAAACTATAAATATATAACAAAGGAAAATGCTTACTTACTTAATTCCAGCTCAAGTAAGAAAGCCACACCTCAGACTACACGGCACAGAGTACGTGAACTACCCAGGACAAACAGCTTGTTCTGAAGGAGATTTTAGTCTCTTCCCACAGGTTTCAGATCTTTTGCAGGATCACACAGTAGGAAACAGGTGTGCTTACACTGCAAAGTCAAAGTCTGAAGTTGTCCCGAATGTAAATAAGATGCATTTTAAACAGAGCAAACTTTGAATTTTCACATGGAATTTCTCTGATTTATTCTTTGTAGGTTTTTTTTCTTTTTTTTTCATGAATGTAGTGAAATGTAGCAGGATTTATTGTTTGGGGTTTTAGAAGCCAGCTCCTCCTATTCCTGACATGATTTGTAATTATTGTTTGTAAAATTCAGTTCCTTTGTCTTACAACATTAAAAAAACACACATATCTACATGAGAAATGTAGTTGAGAGACTAGCAAGAGCTGCCAGGCAGGGAGATGAATGCATTTTATCTTAGTGAAATGCTTTACTAAAATGCAGTTAGGTGGTTTACTTCAGAAATGTCTCCACTTATTTCATGGCTTCATGTATTTTTTGTCCGTCACATGACTTCATATTGCCATTTGTACCCTTGCCCACATGCTCCTGTGCCTGCCATTGCTGTTTTTACAACTGTATCAGAGTTATTTGCAAACATAAAGATTTATTTTTCTTTTCCTCTCCCGTACTGTTTGTGTGTGTGTGTGTGTGTGTGTGTGTGTGTATGTGTGTGTGTGTGTGTCCACGTGTGCACAGACACTGAGAACAACAATTAATAAATGGGACTTCCAGAAACAGAAGCTTCTGTAAGGCAAAGGACATGATCAATAAGACAAAATGACAGCCTACAGAATGGGAAAAGATCTTTACCAACTCCACATCTGGCAGAGGGCTGATCTCCAAAATATATAAAGAACGCAAGAAACTAGACATCAACATACCAAACAATCCATTTAAAAAATGGGGTACAGATCTAAACAGAGAATTAATTCTCAACAGAAGAATCTCAAATGGCTAAAAGACATTTAAGGAATGCTCAACATCCTTAGCCATCAGGGAAATACAAACCAAAATGAGCTACCATCTTATACTTGTCAGAATGGCTTAGATCAAAACCACTGATGACAGCTTATGCTGGAGATGATGTGGAGTAAGGGGAACACTCCTCCACTGCTGGTGGGGGTGCAAACTTGTACAGCCATTTTGGAAATCGGTATGGCAGTTTCTCAGAAAATTGGGAATCAATCTACCTCAAGGCCTAGCAATACCACTCTTGGGCATATACCCAAAGGATGCACAATCATACCACAAGGAATTTGTTCAACTATGTTCATAGCAAAATTGTTTGTAATAGCCAGAACCTAGAAACAAGCTAGATGCCCCTCAACCACAGAATGGATGAAGAAAATGTGGTACATTTACACAATGTAGTATTGCTCAGCAGTAAAAAACAATGACCTCATGAAATTTTCAGGCAAATGGATAGAAGTAGAAAAAAATCATCCTGAGTTAGGTAACCCATGCCCAGAAAGACAAACACAGTATGTGCTCACTCATAAGTGGATGTTAGACACAAAGCAAAGGATAGCCAGGCTACAATCCACAACCCCAGAGAAGCTAGGTAACAAGGAGGACCGTAAGAGAAACATGCATCGATCCCCCTAGGAAGGGTAAATAGATAAGATCTGAGTAAACTGGGGGTTGGAGGAGGAGTGAGAACATGAGGGAACGGGATGATTGACTTGGAGGAGGGACAGAGAGAGAACAAGGAAAGAGATAATTTGATAGAGGGAGCCATTATGGGTTAGGAAGAAACCTGCTGCTAGGGAAATTCCCAGGAATCCACAAGGATGACCCCAGCAATAGTGGAGACGGTGCCTGAACGGGCCTTCTGTAATAAGATTGATGACTACCCTGTCATCATAGAACCTTCATCCAGTAACTTTTGGGAGCAGCTGCAGAGATCCAGAGCTAAGGACTGGGCTGAGCTCCTGAAGTCCAGTTGAAGAGAGGGAGGAGGGATTATATGAGCAAGGGGGTCAAGTGGAGGTCATGATGGGGAAACCCACAGAAATAGCTGACCTGAGCTAGTTGGAGCTCATTGACTCTGGACTGACAGCTGGGGAACCTGTATGGGACCTGACTAGGCCCTCTGAATGTGGGTGACAGTTGTGTGACTTGGGCAGTTTGTGACACCCCTGGCAGTGGGACCAGGATTTATCCCTAGTGCATGAACTGGCTTTTTGCATCTCATTCCCAATGGAGGGATACCTTGCTCAGCCTAGATGCAATGGGGAGGGGCTTGGTCCTGCCTCAACTTGATATGCCAGACTTGGTTGACTCCCCATGGGAGGCTTTACTCTCTCTGAGGAGTGGATTGGGGTGGGATGAGGGAGAGGGAAGAGGGAGAGGGAAGAGGGGCGCGAGGGGGAACTAATTGGTATGTAAAATGAAAAAAAAAACTTTTAAATTAAGAAAAAAGAATTTAAATTGAACAGAAAGTTATCTTTGGAAATTTTTCCAGTGTGTGATTTGAATACATAAAGAAAAAATACTGATTTTGGGAAACAAAAATCCAATGGAAATTTTTACATGTGCCAAGTAAATTGAGTATAAACAGTTTGACATTTGTTCTAGTTTCATTGTATTGCTGTGATTAAAAACCTGACCAAAAACAACTTAGGGGAGGAAAGGGTTTATCTGGCTTACAATTCTAGGTTACAGTCCATCATTGAGGGGACATCAAGGCAATAATTCTAGTAGCTGTCCACATGGCATCCACAGACAAGAACAGAGAGAAAGAAATTTATAGGTTCTTGCTTCTTGTACTCAGCTCAATTTCTCAATTTTTACACTGTTCAGGACTATGTGTTTAGGGAATGATGATGCCCACATGGGCCTTGTCTTCCCACATTAACAGTCAGTACACTGACCCACAGACATGTCCCCAGGTTAGCCTGATCTAGACAATTCCCCATTGAAGCTCTCTTCTCATGTGTTTCTTGGTTGTTGCAAGCTGACAGAAGTATTGGTTCTTAACAACCAGGGAGCCTGCATGAGACGAACCTAAGCCCTCTACATATATGTGACAAATGTGTAGCTTGGTCCATTTGTGGGACTCCTAACAATGGGAATAGGAACTGTCCCTAATGCTTTGGCTGGCTCTTGGAAACTTATTCCTCATACTGGATTGCCTTGCCCTGCCTAAATATAAGGGAGGTGCTTAGTCTTACTGCAACTTGATATGCCATGCTTTGCTGATACCCAGGGGAGGCCTGCCCCTTTCTGAACAGAAACAGAGGAGGAGTGGATTGAGGGAGGGGAGGGGAGGAGAGGGGCAGAGAGGAAATGGAAAGAGAGGAGAGAGGGGAAACTGCAGTCCGTATGTAAAATAAATAGTGTTATTTCTTTGAGAAAATCAGTAAGATTGAAAACCCTTATCCAAATTAATTAAAAGGTGGAGAAAGAATATCCAAATTAACAAAATCAGAAATGAAAAGGGTGGCATAATTACAGACCCCGAGGAAATCAAAAGAATCATAAGGGCATATAAAAAGTTGAACTCCACCAAATTAGAAAATCTAAAAGAAATGGACAGGTATTTTCCATGATAATTACCACTTACCAAAGTTAAATGGACATAAGATAAGCAATCTAAATAGACCTATAATAACCAGTGAAATGGAAGCAGCAGTTAGAAGTCCCCCAACACCATCAACAAGATGGTTTTAGTGCAGAATCCTACCATACTTTTAAAGAAGAGTTAATGTCAATACTTCTCAAATTATTCCACAAAATAGAAGCAGGAGAAACTTTGCCCAATTAATTTTATGGGGCCACAGTTACCCTGATATCCAAACCACATAAAGGCCCAACAAAGAAAGAATTACATACCAATTTCCCTTATGCACATAGATGCAAAATACTAAATAAAACACATGTAAACCAAACCCAAGAACACATCAAAAAGATCATCCACCATGATCAAGTAGGCTTCATCCCAGAAATATAGGGATGGTTCAATATACATAAATCGACATGTAATCCACCATATAAACAAAATGAAAGAAACCACATGATCATCTCATTAAATGCAGAAAAGGCCTTTGACAAAATCCAAAACCCCTTCATGATAAAAGCCCTGGAGAGATTAGTGATACAAGGAACGTACCTCACCATAAAATAGACAGTTTACAACAAGCTCAAAGCCAACATAATTTAAATGGAGAGAAATGCAAAGCAATTTCATTAAAATTGGGAACAAGACAGGTTGTTCACTCTTTCCATATCTATTTAATATAGTACTTGAAGTCTTCATGAGAGCAACTGAAACGACTGATCTTTATCAAGTGGATACAAATGAGAAAGAAAGATGTCAAAGAATCTTTATTTGTAGATGACATGATAGTATACCTAAGTGACCCTAAAAATTCCACCAGGAAACTCCTGCAGCTGAAAAACACTTAGAGTGAAGTAGCTGTATACAAAGTTTACTCACAAAAATCAGCGGCCCTCCCACATACAAATGACAGATAGACTGAGAAAGAAATCGGGGAAACACCTTTCACAATAGCCCCAAATAGTATAAAATACCTTGGGGTAACTCTAACCAAGCAAGTAGAAAACTTGTATGATGAAAACTTTAAGATATTGAAGAAAGAAATTGGAGAAGATATCAAAAGATACAAAGATCTCCCATGCTCATGGTTTGATAGGATTATCAGAGTAAAAATGGACGTTCTACTGAGGCAATCTACAGATTCAGTAAAATCCCCATCAAAATCATAACACAATTCTTCACAGATCTTGAAAGAACAATGTTCAGCTTCATATGTAAACCCAAAATACCCAGGATAGCTAAAACAATCCTGAATAATGAAAGAACTGCCTGAGGTATCACCATCCCCAAGTTGTACTACAGAGCTATAGGAATAAAAACATGGCATTAGCATTAAAACAGACTCATTGATAAATGGAATTGAATTGAAGAGCCAAACGTAAGTCCGTACACCTATGGACACCTGATTTTTTTTTAATGAAGAAGCCAGAAATAATCACAAGAAAAAAAGTTAGCATCTTCAATAAATGGTGCTGGTCAAAATGGATAGCTACAGTAGAAAAATTCAAATAGAGCCATGCTTATCACCCTGAACAGAATTCAATTCCAAATGGATCAAAGACCTTAACATAAATCTAGGTAGAAGAGAAAATGGGGAATAACCTTGAACTCATTGACTCAGGAAAAGACTTTCTGAACAGAACACTGTTAGCACAGCCACTAAGATCAAGAATTAATAAATGGGACCTTATGAAACTGAAAAACTTCTATAAGGCAAGGGACACTCATTCAAACAAAGCAGCAGCTTACAGAATGGGAACAGATTTTGACCAACTACACACCTGATAGAGGGCTAATATTCAAAATATATAAAGAACTAAAAAACCTAGATATCAGGATGACAAAATAACCAATTTTTAAAAATGGGCTACAAATTTAAGTAGAGAATTTTCAAAAGAGGAGAAACACTTAAAGAAATGTTCAGTATCCTTATTCATCAGGGAAATAAAAACTACTTTGAGATTTCATCTTACACCAGTCAGAATGGCTAAGATCAGTAAAACAAGTGACAGCTCATGTTGGCGAGAGTGTGGAGCAAGGGGACACCCTTCCATTGCTGATGGCTGTGTCAGCTTCTACAGCCACTATGGAAATCAGTGTGGCAGTTCCTCAGGAAGATAGCAATCAATCCACCCATACCACTCTTGGGCATATACCCAAAGCACGCTTCATCCTACCACAGAGACACAGAGACAACCATGTTCACTGCTGCTCTATTCATAATAGCTAGAAATTGGAAACAATCTAGATTTCTCTCAACAGAAGAATAGGTAAAGAAAATGAGGTATATTTGCAAAATGGAGTATTACTCAGCCATTAAAAAATGAGATCATGAAATTTTCATATAAATGGGTGGAACTAGAAAAAATCATCCTGAGAGAGGTGATCCAGACCAAGAAAGACAAATATGGTACATATTCACTTATATGTGGATATTAACTGTTAAGTCAATGATAACCAAGGTATAGTCTGTGGAATCACAGAGGTTAGGTATACAGTAAGGGACTTGGGTCAAGGGGCTGATATATATTCCTAGGAAAGGGACATGAAATAGATAGTTATGGATGCTTGGGGGTGGGAGACTGCGATGGGAGTATTAAGTGGAGAGGTGGAGGGAAGAGGGGAACAAGGGAAGGAATAAGGGAAGAGACAGCTAAAATTAAGGGCCATTTGAGGGGTAATGTGGAAACCTAATGCAGTAGAGCTTCCTAAAGTATATGCATATATGAAGGTGATCTAAATGAAATCCCAGATAATGGGAGAGACAGAGCCCCACTAGCCTTCTCTTTCATCAAATGAAGCTTCCAGTACTGGGACTGGGTTACATCTAATTGAGCTGTTGGTCAAAAGAGTCTGTTGCCAAGACTATATTTTGCTCTCCACAAGTTGATGGTAAGGCTCGATCGCTTAAGACATACCTATACAACTCTTTGAACATGGAAAAGTTAAACTGGTATCATGCCAGCTTTTTTTAATACTTGTTTTAACATATTTATTCTCTTTTTAACATACAAGTGCTTTGTGTATATATTGTGGCTTCCAGTTTAGTATTTTTATAGGATTCCTGAGTGTGCAAATGAGTGGGTCTCTAATTCCTGTGCTGCCTTCTTGGGCTCTTTTCCTTCTGTTTGTTTTTTTCCTATTCCAATGTGTTAGGTTTTGTTTTATTATAGTGTATTATTATCCCCTTGAAGCCTGTTTGTTTTGTAATGAGAGACAGAAAGAGGGTGGGTCTGGATGGGAGGGGAGATAGGGAAGAACTAGGAGGAGTAGAGAGAGGGAAAACCTTAATGATATGTGAGAAAAAAAAATCTGTTTTCAATAAAAGGAAAACAACAGCAACTAACCACCACAGTGCCTCTTCAGAAAACCTGTGCTGTATTACTTTCATCACCAAAAGAGTATTTGGCATAGCTGTGAGGTGTCAAGGAAGTTAGTGCAAATCCTCTGTTCCACCTGGTTCTGCCTTGAAGGACAGAGACTGACACGATGCATAATTAAAAACTTAAAGTATCTGGAAGGATGGACCATGGTGAGGCATGGAGTGTGTGTGATTAAGCTACTTCAGTGCCCTTGAAAGTCTTATTTTCTCAACCACGTTTAGCATTATTCTCTGATCAGCCAAAATGTCTCAGAACTTTCTATTTTTAACTGAAGTAATGAACAATGAGACAAGACTATTTTATCTAAAATAAAAGATTTTGAAATTCCAGGGTGGTAAACTTTTGAACTCTTATAATAACTGCTGAAAACACATACATTAACATTTATTGGATGATGATGTTTTGGTCATAAAAAATTGTCAAGGATATAAACTTTTTATGTAAAGGATCAGAAATTCAAAATATCTTGCGGGGGCTCAATGAAAACTCAAACTAGGTCAAACTGAGAAATGATGTTGCTCATGTTTATGCACTCCAATTCACCAAGTTCTATCTGTTTTCATTTTTTTTTATGTATGTCATTTTTAGATGCTTTCCATTCTCAATGTGAGGAATGATCCTTTTTTTCTTTTTTTCTTTTGGGGTGCTAAGGAGGGCTGTGGACCCAACAGTTGCAATAGCAAACCTAACTGAAATGAAAACCTTCAGTCTCCTAAGTCTCTCTACTGTTGCCTGTACTGTCACTGCATGCAAATAACTGGTGCCATTTCTGGATCTTTTAGAACAAATAACCCTTCCAGATGGAAGCGATAATAAATGTGGAATGAATGCTCTTTTGATTGCAGCTAAAATTGTCTGCATTATTTTGCGGTTGTGGATTTACCAGTGGTTGATTTTGTTTTCTGTTAAGGGGTGTGAGCATGCCTCACTCCGTTGTATACCTGGTCTCTGGCGATCAGAGAGTACTTGTGTGCTGCAGTCATGCACACTGGAAGAAGTACATGACTGATTTTGTGAAGAACACAGTGTGATCCCTTGCAGCAGACGCTGTGGGAAGTGGAAACCTGACACTCAGCTAGAGGCCACTACCCTTCAGAGGTGAATGAGACAGCCCAACATCTGTCCACTTCATGCGAAGCTTTTCATCTTAAAGTTCATGTCCTAATACACAGCAGTTGGGTTAAATTGTCTGTGATGCTCAACACAACACTGAACTATGTGTAGCTGAGAGAAGGAAGGACAGAATCACATTTCCTTTCTAAAGTAGAAACAGCCCTGCATGCATACCCTTCTAAAATCTGATATGTAAACAGAGTTGTAAGACATCACATTCTTCTATTTGGAATGAACACTGGCCCAAGTTACTAGAAAGCTCATGCCACTGAGTGTGCAAACTCACAGGCCAGGAAAGAAAACCTTCTCCAACACCCAGTTTTAGCATTGTGCTAAAGTCATTTACTGTTAAAACCCTGAAGTTAAATATGATCCTTTCCCTGCTCCCCACCCCTTCTCTCTTAGGTTAGTGTTTGGGGGAAAGACAGGGGGCTGGGGCTCGGCCCCAACTTGGAATTGCTGCCAAGGACTTGTAATACAATCTCTCCCATTTGAAGGGTAAATCAGTGTCAACTGCATTTGCTGTCCAGCAGAAAAAAAAGTAAGCATTTTACTTCCGCTCGGTCCGTGTGGACTGATGAAATGTAGGAAATCTGTTTCTGGTGAGAGGGATTAAAATCATTTTCCCAAACAGCACCAAGAAGAGCCATCACAGGAGTATGAAGAGGGGCGGCGCGGCCACAGCTGCCGCCACTGTGCTGCTGATCTGCGGGGAGACAGGGCCGCAAGACCTGTGTCTGGAGGAGCCGCAGAGGCGCAGCCTGGAGCGCCGGCGCGGCTGAGCTGCTACAGTGAGCAGTGGGGAGCAGCGGGCTCGGTGAGCACGCACTCAGAAGCACCCCTCCCCCGCCCCCTCTGCAACCAGGAGGGGTCCCACCGCTGAGCTACTGCAGGAGGGCGCGGGGGAGGGACCTGGAAGCAGCGCGGCACAGAGGGTGAGCGGTGCTCACTGCGGTGGGGGACCTCCTGATGCCCTGGAAACAGCTTCCATCCCTCCATCCCTATTGTTGAGCAGCGCCAGAAGCCCGCTGGGACCGCTCAGCCAACCAGGGGCGGAAGTGAGGAAGTCTCATTAGCGCGTGGACATAAATGTACACATGCGTGATGCTCAAGCTAGCCTGTAATGCCGTGCGTGCTCTGCGGTTATGCGGATGGGTGGGGGGTAGCGGAGGCGGGGGAGGGACGTGGGTTGTTTGGCGGTCTTAGTCACACTTCCTGAAGGTTTGGTTAAGTGGGAGTGAGGAAGGAGAGGTTGTAATGCACTTAGGGGTGACTTTATAAATGAGTTGGGTAGAGTTGAACCTTCTTACGTGTGTGAACAAATGCTAATTTATCCATAATTTTGTATTTCAACGTGGTATTTCGTATTAGCCCAGCCCGAGATGCCTGGAGTCTGAAACTGTTTAGGGAGCAAAGGAGCCAACTTTTCTTTGGAGGTGTTAATTATCCTGGCAAAATTAAATTACATCAGCTCTGTAAAGGATTGACTTGGTCCAGACATCTCGAGTTCCTAATGTGGGATCGGAATGGGAGCAAACTCGGTTCTCAGCATTCTGTTTTCTGTATTCCAATACACCTTGAGGTGGGGTGGGTTTTTCTCCCAATTACTGTTTCTTAATCACAGTCTTTGTTTTTTTCCATCTCTATCTTCAACTTTGTTTTTTTTTTTTTTATCAACTCCCCACCCACTCTCCCAAACCTCTCCAACAAAGCTTGAGGAATTGTGCACACAAGATTTTATGCAGAGGAAATAGGATCTACGTGTTCAGAGGGACACCCATCTGGCCCCTCGGTGTTAAATAAAGGCTCAGACAGGTTGGGAGTATCCGCCAGGCACAGGAAGTCCTCCTTCCCTTCCCACCTGTCCCAGGAGACTCGAGAGGCAGGGCTGAGAACAAACCCTGGGCTCACTGCTGCTCTCCCCCAACCTCTTAGTTTTGTGCTCATAACTACAGCTCGCATCTGATTTGCCTAGCTTGTCTTTGGCATCCATCAATGAGCCCTTCTTCAAGGAATGCCCTGGTCTAGCTGTGGAGAGTGTGGTGGTGGTCCTTTCCAACATGGGTGTTCAGGTTCTGACTGCTTAAGAGAAGGTAAGAACCAGAGGGGTGCTGCGCCTTGACCATATCCAGCAGAGCCTGTGCTGAGCACTGTCTGGGAAGTTTCTGAGGGAGTTTGCGTTTAGACCCACTGAGCTTTTAGTTGTGTCTCCTCATTGATTTTATCGATAAGCACCCAACTTTGTGCTGTGGACTGTGCTTTGCTGGGAAATAAATTCATATGGCAGAATTCACTTCACCAGAGTCAAAGGACTTGGGATTGCCCACCGAGTTTGCTAGCATCTTGGGACCAAGGTTAGTTAAACTTTGAGCTTGAAGGTGTGGGAAATCTTCAGAACTTAATGTAACCTGCAGCAACATGCCTTTTAGAACTTCCAGACTGGAGGTCGCTGTGCAGGTTCTGGGAGCCCTCTGAAGACCTGAGCTGGTTAAAACAACTGGTATGCTTCTAACAACGTGTTTCCAGGAAAATTTGTTTAAACTTTCTGCAGAAATTACAGCATTATTTTTGTGGTTTTGATATTTTGTCCCAAACAAGAGCCAATTTCTTTCTGTTTTCTTGAACTGCTACTGAAGTTTTCCACTCAGTGTTGTTAGACTAGAGGAAAGGACAGGAGAGAGAGAGAGAGTAGAAATAGCTCTTGCCAAGGTGGGTTAAGGTGCTTGGACACTTCCTGTATTAAGTGTTTTCAGGGGCAATTCAATTGAGATTTTCTATTGTTTTCTCTTTACATGATCTATCATCTATCATCTATCTCTCTCTATCTGTCTAATATATATGTAATATATATTACATATGTGCAAGTCCCATATCTTGCACATATATAATATATATATATATATATAGCACATACATTGGACCTATATTTGTTGCATGTATGTCTGAAGAGAATGCTGAATTCTGATAGTTCATTCCTGCATTTGAGTTAAAATATAATTTTTATGTTATGAACAAAATGCAAATCTTCTCATGAATTAAGGCTTGCCAAATCAACTTTCATAAACTTTTGATGTGAGCCATTACAATTTCCAATTAATGACTTTAGATGGTTTTCTACTCAAATTGTGTTTCAGTTTAATCTGGCAGAGCTCTAAAAGTCTGCACTTCACTGTTTGGGAGAATGGTTTAGTAGGATTTGGGGAACAATGACTTAAAAAAAAAATCCCAACTGCCAGAAATATTTTGTCTTGAGGAAGAGGTATGTGTGTGTGTGTGTGTGTGTGTGTGTGTGTGTGTGTGTGTGTGTGTATGTGTGTGTGTGTGTGTGTGTGTAATCATTTTATCCAAGATAAGTCACTAAGAGGCTATCACTAAGAAAGAGATGCCTTTCTTGTACAGTCTGTGTGCAAGGAGGGTACAGAGATTTAATGTCTGTGTGAATATCCCATTACTTTGGCCAAAATATCTTCCGCAGGCTACCAGCCTCTTATGAATATCTGAGAATTCTCCTATGCAGATTTCCTAAGGGTCTTTTGAGTCTATTCTCCAGTCACTTAACTAAAGTTTCGTGTTATTTTGCTTGATGTTTGCTCGATTTCTGTTTGATTTAGTCACTTGGCAGAGGTTATAGTCCCATTACAAGATCGGAAACTGCTTCTATGATGCCATCAGTTGTGGACTTCATTTTCTGATTTGGCATTTTTAATGAGGTTTCACATTCATAACTTGGCATGGAGGTGCAGGCATGTGATCGCAGCACTGGGGAGGTTAATGCAGGAGTGCTGAAACTTTAGGCCAAGCCAGTGGACTACATAGTGAGTTGGTGTAGACTGGGCTACATAGTCAAACCAAATTAAATCACAACCAATCAAATAGCAACAATGTTCTAGTAAGACACAGGAAAAGAGTGGATTCGAACAGAAGGGGAGGTGGGGGGGAACTGGGAGGAGTAGAAGGAAGGAAATTCATAATCAGATTTTATTAATGAGGAAAATAGTCTGTTTTTAATAGAAGGAAAAATAGCAACAGCAGACATTTTACATTCTGAACATTGGTTGAGGAGCTACATTTTGTAGAGATGTTACTGGTTGGTCAAAATAAGTCACATGACAATAAAGTTTTCAGGAAGTGGAACAAATCAACCTTGGACTTTCCTTCTTTGAGTCTAGTTCAAAACTGACATTTTCTCCTGGAAGAGTTTTTGGATTGACGCATTCATTTTGTTTTTAATTTTAAAAGACAGTCTTATTGATCTAAAATCTTTGTTTCTGCCTTGTTTGGAACCTTTAGCATATAAACTTTAATGGTTAAAAGTGAGCAACATTGTAGAAGAGAGCCAAGGTTGCCTTTAAAGGTGAGGCTCTTGGCTGCACATTTGGGCCTCACTACTTTTAGTAGCTTTTTGTAAAGGAGATGAGGGGAGCGGGGGAGACAGAAAGGAGATTTGGGTAGTATCTGTAGACAACTATTTGTTTCAGTGCGCACAGAATCTTGTTATATTAATAACTTATGATCCTTAACTCATATCAAAGTGCAGTACTTTGTTACCATTTTTAACCCCATATAAACTCATTTTGCTGCTTAAACTTCTGCACATAAGATGGGGTACAACATCCTCAACATGAAGAGAGTTTGGGAGCTCAAATGACATGCGGTTGTTTATTCATGCTTTACCTGCTGACATTCCCATCTCTTCTGTCTTTTCACATTAGTGATTGAGAGTTATGGGGGAAAGTCCTAGATTGTTACAGAATTTCTTCCCAAAATAAGTCATTGCATGTTTTATTTTGTCATGTTTTCTACTGGTGATGATTTAGATTGCATATAGAATACACTGAACTTGAAATATCTGCCAAGTAATGTCATAAATGTTGAATCTTCATAATTATCTTTGAAATGCTCATGTCCACAGTTCACAGTGAACAACTCAGATACAAAGAGAAAAGTTCTATGGTATGTGCAGTTTCTAAATGGCGAGGTCGTGGTGCCATTATTTCACCTTAAGATGTTGGATTTTATCTCCTTTATTCTATCCATTCATTAGCCTTCCTTAGTAGAATCTCACAGAAGACAAGTAGTATAATGCTTTTTTTTTGCTTCTGTTTTTTCTTTCTTTATAATTTATTTTCCATATAATACTGCAGTTTTTTTTTTGTTTGTTTGTTTGGTTGGTTTTTTTTTTTTTTTTTTGGTTTTGTTGTTGTCGTTGTTGTTTTGGTCATGATAGCCTTCTAGAGATAGGAAAACCATTTTGGCCATAATCACAGCACACCTCTAGGTGGCATGGAAGAATTCTTTTTTTTTTTTTTTTTTTTTTTCTTTTTCCGAGTAAAAT
Organism: Peromyscus aztecus; assembly: GCA_902168405.1. Lineage (NCBI taxonomy): Eukaryota > Metazoa > Chordata > Mammalia > Rodentia > Cricetidae > Peromyscus > Peromyscus aztecus. The sequence goes on from CABHPQ010133889.1 coordinate 32,352, forward strand.
CTATATCTTCAGCTGCTCTCTGGAGTAATGGGCTAGACAGTCTTTCAAAGTGATGTTTTACTTTCAGGCTCATTAACTTTTTCTCCTTCCCTTGGGGTTGCCCAAGTCTCATCACATTCATAATTGTTATTCCAGAGTCACCTTTCCTATGGAAAGAAAGGGAAAATACACAATCTTTGAAGGATTTTTAATACATGTCTGTGTGGTTTCCCCTTTGAGATTCATTTTTATGCATTCCAAGTCCTTACAGTTCAGTTACCCACCTTTAGTCACAGAAAGCTTGCAGGAATTCCAATTTAGTGAGTTCATATACATATGTGAGGTCTTACTCTTTCCAGTTGGTTGAGTTTAATACTTAACAAAGTTGTTGTTTGAGCTTTTAAAAGATTTGGATTGTGTAAATTTTATTGAGAATATCTCTCATTGTTAAGCTGTGAAAACTTGTTCTCCTTATCCTGACTTTTCTGTTCAGTGTCTCATTGATCATTTTCTTTCCCATCTTTAAATCTACTCCTGACATGTTTTGTAGTTTTGGAAACTTTAAATGCGTTCCAAAGAACAGGCACGATCTTTTCCTTAGTTCCTCTTTAGGATCTAATGCAGTGCATCTAGACACACTCAATATTTATTACAGATAATAAAAGGATCAAATTCCATAGTTATCTTTTTATTTAACTATTATGAACTTTAAAATTTTTAAGAATTAAACTAGATTTTATTTGCTAAGCAATTCATATCTTTATTTTTAATTTTTATCATGTATTAATTCTATAACTAATATGTTTAATAGACTTTGATCATCTCAATTTCCTGTTATCGTAGCCTGTTTCCCCTCCACTTGTCCTCTTCCCCCTCAAGCCCCCTTCTGCTGTCATTGTCTCTACTCTTTTTTTCCATCCCCTCTCCCCTCCCTCTCTGTGTGCTTTCTTGCTTGCTCCCTTCCTTCCTTCCATCCATCCATTCATTCATTCCAGTTCAGTCATTTAAATGAGAGTCTACCTCACCATGCGGTGAAGTCCTCAGATTCCATATTTTCTTCCTTCTAGCTGGGTCCATTTTTGTTTCCTATCTGATTTCAGCCAATTCTTTCTTTGTTTTGTTTTGTTTTTGTTTTTGTTTTGTTTTTTTCAAGATGGTTTCTCTGTGTAGCCCTGGCTGTCCTGGAACTCTCTTTGTAGACCAGGTTGGCCTCGAACTCACAGAGATCCACCTGCCTCTGCCTCCCTAGTGCTGAGATTAAAGTAGTGCACCACCACCTTCTGGCTTGATTTCAGCCAATTCTAAGGCCTGAATGTAGAGACTTTAAGGAAACTCACTGAGTCATGCTCAGTATAGTGATGATTTTAAATATGAATAATGGAGCAGGAGAAATTAGGTTGCTCATCTTTCTTCTTTTTAGAGAGGACTTAGACAAGTCCTGTCTCTTAAAATACCTTTGTGTCCCTCTGTGTTTGTCATAGTTTAGTTCTCTAACCTTTATAGTATTTGAATTACCAATTAAGCTTTCTTTCTCTCACATTGACCTCTGGGAAAATCTGACCCCATTTTTACTGACCATCTCTACTAAAATTGTGGTTATGTACAAAATATCAAAATAAAACTAGCTTAATTATCTTTATTTGTTTTTAGTGATTCATCTGTTCATATTAGGAGATCGTTTGGATTACATTTCTGTTGAAACACAAGAGAGATTGCATGGGAAATAAAGGTGCTACTGTCAGGGAAATAACAACTTCACTGTTCAGAAATGTTGAGGGGAAGGATTGTGTGCCTCTGACTCACTGCAACTGTTACATGCCATTAGGCTCCCTGTAAGCGATCCCCTGATGGATTCTGTGCTAGACAATGAGCTTCAGAACCCGAGGCGTCTTCTTGCCTTTGTAGCGTGACACTGGGCTCTGAAGCTTCAATGGGAGTCACAGGCACACAATAGGGTGTAGGTAGAGTTACTGTGAGACCATATCTCACATTCAGGGAAGTAGTGGGAGAGATTGTGTCTGGAGAAGGAGGCATTTTAGAGGTAACCCTTTTAAGATTTCAATTAGTTATTTAAATGTATGACTCATGTTCTTAGGTATATGATTGATTACATGTGTGTCAACAGGCTAACCATCCTGTAGGATCCTGATTAGCTACAGACAGAGGTATTGTTTTGCTGGGAATAAACATAATTTTTAAAAAATTGGGGTTGAAAATATTTCAGGTGTCTTTGACGCTTAATCGCAGAAGTTTAGAGAAACTCTGAGCAGTGATGCTGTTAACCGGGAGAGAGTAAACAACAGCAGCGTTCTAATTCTTACATTAACAAACTTGTAGCCTGTGACAAGGTGTAGTAAACACAGATCATCTTCCTAATCCTTCATTTCAGATACTTAGAGAATGTCAAAAGAGTAAGTGCATCAAAAATGGAATTCTATCTTTCAGTTGTGTATTTATTATATACTTTATGTATTTACTGCCTCTCCCAACCGTCTTTTCTAAGATTTTGGTGATAACCACATTTTGCATTAAAAAAATAGAAGTAGCTTATTTATTCAAAAGTAAACTCTTAAAAGAAATTAACCTAAATAAATTATAAAGTTTGAGAGTAACTACAAAGGAATACTGTGCAAAGTCTGAAAGAGTAAAGCGCCAAAGAGAGCATGTAGCTTAGTCACTTTGAATTACTCAGATGAAGTAACTAGAATATTATGTGCATCTAAGGACTCGCCTGTTACAAATACACTTGTGTTTACTGTCACTTGGTTATACTTCTTTTGGTTATTTTGTGTATCTACTGATTTGCAGCCAGAGCTGGTCAGGGTAAAGTAGACTCTAAAGGAAATGATTGAGCTATTGTAAACAAAAGTGAAATAATTTTATATCAGATAAAAGACAGCTTCAATATACTTATTTTTACTTAAGTAGCATCAGGTCTTTCAAATAATTCATACAGGAGCTGGAGTTGTAGCTCAAAAAGCGAGTGCTTGCCTAGCATGTAAGAGATCCTGAGATTGTTTCCCAGCATTCCATATACCAGTATGGCAGGGCATACCTGTAATCCCCAAACTCACGAGGTGGGACAGGATCAGAAGGTCAAGTCACCCTCAGTTATATAGTAGTTATATAGCATTTTGAGGCCATCTTGAATTACTTTGGACTGTCCCCCCCCCACCAAATTAATTCAGACAAAGACAATATACTTAAGGCCAATTTAAATACTTAAATATATTTACATACTTTAAAGTATTTATTTATTTAAATTCTTTTCCTATGATTCAAATAAAGATTTGTGCTATCCATACACTGAAGTGATCAGGTTATGAAGTAATCTTATTTTATTTATTTATTTTTATTGTGCTGTACATTAACACAGGATTTCTAACATGCTAGGCGACTTCTCTGCCACACTTACTTTAGATGTAAAACACTGAAGTACTTTGACTCTAGAATGATTACAAACAAACTCGAAAGGAGAAAATCATGGTAGAGGAGCGAAGGCCCCCAGGGCTAGCGAGCGGTTGTTAGAACAGTGTCTTCCACTAATGCATTCTGTCAGACTGTGTCTTCAAGCAAGAGTTCTTGGGGTTTGAAGATCAAGATCCTAGCCTAACTCTACTGTGACGTCGTGGATAGATTGCTTATGCTACTGATCCCCTCTGGTCTTGGTCTTCTGTGACTTCCAGAATTGTAGTGGAGACTGTTTGAATACCCCTCCTCTCCTACCCAGTACTTAGTACTTTAACTGTGAGTCCTTGAGTCTGCCATCACCAACAAACTGCATGCTGGGCTTAATATTTTAAGCATCTGTCTTACTAACAATTCCCAAGTGTTTGCTAAAAATTGTATGAATACTGTTAGTGTGCATGTTCAGCACTCAAATTCTGTAGAAATCTCTAGCTTAAAAAAAAGACACTAAAATCTCAATTTAACCACCTTTTACTGTGTTTGCATAGATGGGGTTTCTTGCCCTTGAAGCTGGTCCTTTCCAAATACATTGTTTTACACGAGCTAAGCATTTATTGTTTGATTTTCTCCTTGACCTTTGATTGTTGCCGATACCAGGTGGCTGGCCAAAAGTGAGACGAATGAAACAACTAATGTCTCCTGGGTTTAATAATTAATAGCCTGCTCTGACATCATGGAAGCCCGTGGATGGGCCCAATTACAGTGTTGTCGTGGTGGTGTTTCTACAGTTTCAACCTGTATGAAAAGCTATTGCTCTTCTGTCTCCACACCAGGTGTTAGGAGTGGATAAATGATGTGCACTGCCCTGAGCCCCAAGGTTCGCAGCGGACCCGGCCTGTCTGATATGCATCAGTACAGCCAGTGGCTGGCCAGCAGACATGAAGCTAATTTGCTGCCGATGAAAGAAGACTTGGCCTTGTGGTTAACCAATCTATTAGGTAAGGTTATAAGATATCACTCTGTGAGCAAAGATAACAGTGTCTTATGTGTTTTACCTCCTCTCATAGTGTCCTTCTCCCAAGCATGTGACAACACCTGGAAAGAAAGACCTTCTTTATTGGGATTTTTCATCTGGGAAACTCGAAGCCTGTGGAAATTTAAATGAATTTCCCAGTGCCTCTCACATTAGCTGTGTTTCATATTCCAGCATCCTGCGCTGGAATGTGGAAATCTGCGGTCGAGTTGCTTATACTGTTTCTGTTCTGGTCTGATTTATTTTTGACTCATCAGCTTTCAGCTGAACACTTTGACCCGTGCTTTGGTTCAGGCTGCAGGCTCTGTGAAATCTGCCTCTAAAACTGTCTTCCTTGCCCTACTTTTACAGCGCACCTTCCAAAACTGCTCAGAGCCTGAACTCAGGGAGAATGCCTACGCTTTGTCCAAATGGGCTGACCGGAGTAATTTAGCTTTGAACTGAATTCTGTTTTCTTTTCAGTGTGCCTTTTTGAAAAAGCATCGTTGTTGAGGGAAATGGCACTGCCTGCTAAAGGTGCCTTTGCTTTTGTCTGGTGAATTCTGAGGATGAAGGTGCCAACAGTGAAGGGTATAGATTTGTACATTGAAAGGCTCGTCGTATATTAAGCCACAGCATCACCAGTAGTAGATTTCCCCAGAGAAGCGCGAGTCATAACTTTATGCTCTTACAGAGTTTTCAGAATAAGATTTGACTGTGGAGTAAGCAGAACTTGTGTGGTGCTGTGTGGTTGGCAGAGTGGACCTACCTACACTGTTTAGCACTGAAGCAATCCTGCAAGGCACAGGTTCACTGTCTAGCTAGGAAGTCGGAGCTTACAGACAGCACCTCTCGGGATGAGTCTCTAGCAAAGACTGGGAACCCATTAGCCTTTTGCAGAGTTTTCTCTGCTCATCCTGGCTTTTATACTTAATTGCTTTTTAAAGAAAATCTTTGTCTGTGGGAGGTATTTACGTTTTCTGTATCATAAGCACCGCATTTTGACCAACTTTATGGTTTAACCAGAATGACCAGATGTGGTTATAGACAATATACCCTTCAGAAAGGTTTTCAGGACCCCCTCCCCTCAGCAAGGTCCTCCACCTCACCACGGGGCTATCTCTAACACAAGGAAGAGGCTTCCTCAAATAGACGAAGTTGTTGCCTCCTTTGCTTTTGTCTTTCCAGGGCACACTAACGACTGTTAAGTTAGTCATTATTAACTTCCAGCCATCTGCTGCAGATTCGAATTGTCATTGGAATTGTGATGCAGAAATCCAGAGCACAGCTCTAGAGAATCTGTTGATGCTTGACTTCCAACTGCGGCTTCCTGGCCCTGAACTCTCTGTTCATTGTCCTGACATATAGCCATTGTGTCTGTTTTGCAAGTTGCTGTGGGAGGAAATATTTAAAATATATATAGTACTTAGCATAATTCCTGGATTATAGTTAATATAAGTTATTGTTCCATTTATAAAGGTCAGTGAAATTGTTCATTTTTTTATGAAACTTGTTAGGGGCTAAATCATACACTGCTCTGAAGAAGGTTAGTAGTGAGTTGTAATCGATAGTGTGATCAACAAGGGGCCATGGAGATGTTGGGACAGGAGGAAAGGGTGCGTGAGTACAGTGTAGCCTGATTACACAGGCATGACCCAGTGTTGGGTGACTAGGTCATCAAGGTGTTCTGTTTAACCAATGTGATCATTCTCAAAGAGGTTTGATCAGTGTGAGCAGCCCAACACAGCCTCAAAGAACAGAGTCAGTGTGTGTAATGGAAAGATCCTTGGATCAGAAATCAGGAGACCTGGCTCCTCTCTGGGCATCAGGAGACCTGGCTTCAGCTTCTGGCTGTTCCACTGGTAGGAAACATGCCCAAAGTCACTCAGCTATCTGTTCTGGGCTTGCTGTCCTCAACCATAAATGACAGAGTTGGAGGGGATGCTCTTTAATATCCTTTCCAGCTCCCCAAATCTAAGTTTCAAAGAAATCTGAATCTGGGGATTTGGTTTGGGTCAGTTTAGGCCAACAATAAGCATAAATAAGCAAAAGAATTATAAATGAATAAATTTTTAAAGAATAAGATTATCTTGTTAAATATTTATTAGTAGTTGTAGCAAATGAAATTGATGGTTTGTGAAACTTTCCAGACAAGGGATCCTGAAGGGATAAAAAACTGTAGTTATTGAATACTACCTTTGAGTGGGCTGGAATTCACCTGAAATAGATAGAGACTTAGACCCCAGGGTAACACCTTCATGATAATTTGGAAAGGAGTCTAAACACTTGAGACTGTTTAAAATGGTAAAACATCTGGAGGTAGGAAAATAAATACGTTTTGTATAATGATGAGAGAAGAAGAGATGAATGGCTTTATTGGAAGATGGCTTTCTTACACATAGTAGCAACTCTTAGTGTGCACTTGCATTGGAAATGCAAATGTAAAGTTATTTATTCTTGCAGCTGGAATGCTCCAAGAGTTAGTGCATTTATTGCGCTTGCAGAGGACCTGGGCTTGGTTCTCAGCACTCATACCATCTGTAACTCCAATTCCAGGGGATATATTGTCCTCTTTTTGCTTCTGTGAGCACTGCACACACATGGTACACATAAACTCACACAAGGGCACACATATGCATAGATAAAAATAATAACTAAATCTTTAAAAATTATTATCTTTTTACCGACTGAGAAATATTCACCTGTTTTATTCTGTAGCTCGCTCTCTCTCTCTCTCTCTCTCTCTCTCTCTCTCTCTCTCTCTCTCTCTCAGGTCTTAGCTTTTATGTACTTGGAACCTAGAGCTGTCCTGGTGACGGTCTCCATGTTGGTCCTGTTTCCATATAAAACACCAAATTCTTTAGTGAAACAGAAATGTAAAGCTTTTAGATTTTTGCTCTCCTAGGGTCATATTTGCAGAGAGCGTTCCTGACCCTATTTTAAGATACTTGTTTAAAATGTAACTTTTAAAGTATACTTTTTAAGGAAAGTCAGTGATTTAACTTTGATGTTTCTGATCATACACATAAACTGTCAATTGGAGATAGATTTTTTTTAAAGGACAATTTATTTTAAGATTATTTAAAGACCAAAAATTGTTTGATGAGTAAGAGAATGCTTGTTTTGCTGATAGACCAATATTCACATTCATGTCTCCAATGTGACCTCAGATATTATAATTTTCAGATACTATAATCTTGCTTAATCAGTAGCAAAAATAAATATCATTGTTGAATTCTAGGCATAGAGATAAAGATATAATAATAACCTGTCAGTCAACCTCAGCTTATGTATTAATACTGGTTTTCCTGTGGGCAGCATGCTAGTTGAAGTGGCCAACATGACTCA